>BLSH010184541.1:2439072-2452062 GCA_018402905.1 Glandirana rugosa
AATGGACCACCAGATCACCCCCGAGGGACCACCAGGACCCGCCGGAGGTAAAAGGAAGGGACACCGTGAGGAGGCCGCCCAGGACCACCAGGGAGGGAAAATGGAGGCCGCCCAGGACCACCAGGGAGCCCCCACTAGACCACCAGGTAAGGGCAATACAGTGCACTGTATGGATTGGCACTGTGCCCATGTATGATGCCTGCCGGTGCCATCCCTAACAGTGCTATATGCACCAGTGCCCACTAGTGCCACCTATCACTTACCACCTGTGCCACCTATCAGCGCCCACCTGTGCCACCTATCAGTGCCCACCTGTGCCACCTAAAAGTGCCCACCTGTGCCACCTAAAAGTGCCACCTAAAAGTGCCCAGCAGAGCCACCTATCTGCCCATCAGTGCCCAGTGCCACCTATCAGTGCCGCCTATGAGTGTCCATCAGTGGCGCATATCAGTGCCACGTATCAGTGCCCGTCAGTGTTGCTTATCAGTGCTGTATATGTGCCCCATCATCAGTGCAACCTTATCAGTGCCACCTCATCAGTGCCAATCTGTACTGCCTCCTCGGTGCCTGTCAGTCTAGCCTCATCAGTGTAGCCACATCAGTGCCCGAAAATGTACTTTATACAAAGTTTTGTGACAGAAACAAAGAAAAAAAAGTTTTTTTCAAAATTTTCGGTCTTTCTTTATTTATAGCGCAAAAAATAAAAACCGCAGAGGTGATCAAATACCACCAAAAGAAAGCTCTATTTGTGGGAACAAAATGATAAAAATCTTGTTTAAGTACAGCGTCGCACGACCGCGCAATTCTCATTCAAAATGCAACAGCACTGAAAGCTGAAAATTGGTCTGGGCGGGAAGTGTTCTAAAAGCCCGGTATTGAAGTGGTTAAGGGAGCATTACAGGGGGTGTGTCCTATGCCTACATAATTTTGCTGACAGGCCTCCCTCGTTCCTATTGCAGAAAATTGAGAGGTATGCCTAAAGCATTTCTGCCTTTTGCCTCAACCAGGACATTCTGGTCTCTCTATCTTGCTGAAGATTCACCAAAAGAAAATGACATCCATTGTCTGGATGTGTTTCGAGCTGTGAGAGTCTAACATTTTACAGACCAATACTCAGTTGAGGAGGCCTTTATTAAGAGATACAATGTTCTCACTGTATTTGTAGAGTGCTTAGAGCTTATACCTTCAGCCCTTCGCTATTGCATTAGTCGTTTTTCTCCATCATATTTCCTGAATGAGTCTCCTGTCAGTGAATATGCAGAGAATTTTTTGGTTGAAATGTTAGTCTGCAGAAACAGTAGTGTAAGGAATGCTTGATTCACATGCTTTTGATGGTGAACACCTCTTTGGTGCTTCTTTGGACACCTCATGAAATATGTCGCTAAAGGTAAAAGGAAGTAAAGGCTTGACACTTTAACACTAAGAACTCCAACAGAAGCTGAACACAGTACTTCTGATAATTGTATGCACTATGCAAACCTGACTGGATGATCTAGGTGTTGCTGCCCTCTTAAGATCAGGAAATCTTGTAACTGCACAAACAGTAGAAAACAAAGGGCGCAAATGCCTAGTGCATTATCCACAGCAATTTTTTGAAAGGTAAAAGATGTAAAATATACTCTCAAAACCATTGTGAATAACAGTGTTGTACAACTCAGGAACCAAAAGCAAGCCCATCTAGGAACTTTTTCAGAGCAGAACTTATTCTGGATACCGCTCAAGCCAGGTTTTCTTCCCTAAAAAACTTCTAACTTGCATCTTCCTTGGACTCTGCCAATGGATTGTATAACTACTGCAATTCTGCATCAAACTTCAAATCAGTTCAGTCTCTAGACAAACCGACTCGCCTGACACTGAAGACCAGCTTATCTCTGGCCTTGTGGCTCAGGAAACCAGCTCCAGAGTTGGGAACTGTCTTTCTCCCACTGTCTTTGAAAATCCCAAAAACAAATGCCAGCCAGAAGGGCTGGGGAGGGGTCCTATGCACCTTGTTTGTGAAGGGCACTTGGTCACCAGAGGAATCTTGTTTGGTTGTCTCTGCAGCTCTGATCTTGACTGGAGTGTCATCCAACATCGATTTAGACAAAGTCACAGCATTGGCATACATCAACCATCGTGGAGGAACCAGAAGTCTTGCTGCATCAGGAGAGGTCGAAAGGATTCCAGCTTCGGGAGAACCCCATGTGCCAGTCTTATAAGCTGTTCACATTCCAGGCATGCACAAATCAATCGGATCTCCTATCCCAAGAACCAGTTTACCACTCTGCTTTACAATTCCTGGTTTTAACGGCATGGCTGATGAAGCCCAGGTATCGAGAGACAGGGTTCTTTCTGATTCAGTAATTCCCATGCTATTAAAACTAGTGGGTTTACCTCCTACAAGGTCTACCGTCACAAATGGAAGGCATATTTTACCTGGTGCAAGAAAGGAGTATTGACCCCAAGAAATAATCTTATGAAGAGTCCTGGCCCTCTTGCAGTTCTGGCCAATACTGGCCCTTGTGATCTTCTTCCAAAGACCACTAGCCTCCCATTCTTTGATCAGGACTTTTGTACAGGATGTCTCTCATGTAGCTCCTCCTATACAACCGCCTGTGACTATGTGGGTTTTGAATCTGGTTCTGTCGGCTCTCACAGACACCCTTTTGAACCTATCAGTAATAGTTCCCTTCCCAGTCATGCTCACAAAATTGCATTGCTTTTAGCCATCACCTCTGTGAGGCTTGTGTCTGAGCTGACTGCATTGTCCTGTAAAGAGCCCATTTTGGTCTTATAAAGGAATAAGGTGTTGAGGCCCATTTGTTCTCCCCCCTCCTTCCTTCCTTAGGTGGTTTTGGCCTTTCAGCTTAACTTGGACATAGTTCTTTGTCTTTCTGTCCAGCTCTAGTATCGCCAGAAGGAAATTTCTCTTCACTGCTGGATGTAGTTCTTGCTGTGCTGGTTTACTGAAATATAGATCTGACTTCTCACTTCACCATCTCTTGGTGGCTGAGATCAACATACAAGTTCATGGTCTTAAAGTGATTGTAAAGGCTCACTTAAAAAAAAAAAAAAGTAACAAACATGTTATACTTACCTCCTCTGTGCAGTTGGATTTGCACAGAGCAGCCCAGATCCTTCTCTTCTCGGGTCCCTTTTCTGCTCCCCCGGCCCCTCCTTCCTTCGAGTGCCCCATCAGCCAGCAGCTTGCTACAGGGGGCACCTGAGCTGAGTCAGAGCTTAGTGTATCCATTCACACATGGAACCCTGACCCGCCCCCCTCTCTCCCCTGATTGGCTGACAGACTTTGATTGACAGCTGTGGGAGCCAATGGCGCCAATCAGGAGGAGTGTCCTGGATGGCTGAGGGGATGGTGGACATCGCTGGAGAGAGAAGTGGCTCACGGTAAGTATTGGGGGGGCTGCTACACACAGAAGATTTTTTATCTAAAAACCTCTGCCTATACAACTCCTTTGAGGACTATGTCTGTGGGTGCTTTTCTGCATCAGGCAACTGTTTCCCAGATTTGCAAGGCTGCCATCTGGTCATCTGTTCACATGGTGTCTAAGTATTCCTAGGTGGATGTTCAGGCCTCATCTAGAGATGGGAAGGCCTGGAAAAAATATGGAAAAACAAAATTTTTTTTCAGTTTTTTCCCAAAACAGTTTTTTTGTTTTTTACAGAAATATTTAAAAAAATGGGAAATATGTTCTTTTACAATGATAAATGATAGGTGAGTGTCGGTATACATAGTACAGGGAAGTGATATCAGTGTCAGGCAGTGTGTTGCCTAGTGACCCAGCTCCCCGCCCCCTCCTCTCCTGGCCTGTGATCGGTGAGGAGATTGGTGTGATCGGGAGACGGGGACTGAGCTCCTGATCCCGGGATCAGGTTTTTCCACACTATTTATTTGGATGATTGTGGTCAACCACTGGTACGGATATTGGATATAAGTGATCCCCAAAAGTTGATGGTCCGGTGACGTGTGATATTCCTTGAAGTGGGCCCCCTAGGTTATCGATGTCTGTTTGAAGATTCCAACGGATGACCTTGAGGTGGAATTCATATGTGTGTATCCAGATTGTTCTGGTAAGAGTACCCATCTTTTCTTGTGGTGGAGGTCTGCACTGCATGCAGGTTGATTTGATGTCACTGATCCTTGTGATAGAAAACACTTCATGGGTTTCTCACCAAATTAATGGACATGGAAGTCACTACATGTTTTGAATGCTTGCATTTTATGAACTACATTCTAAACCAGTGGACCTACAGTCTTCTTGGGACATTTTGTTTTACTTATCTTTTTGTGTTATTACATAATTTTTGGTTTTGCAATTTACAACTATTTCTTATAGTTGAATATCAATCGGTACTATTTTTAGCACTGCACTATAACATTTATGTTGATAAATGATATATTTATGACATGGAATTTAAACTATATAACAGGAAGATCCTAATGAAAGATTTCTGAGATTTTATGTACAGTCTTAAATGATTGCAAGTTCTCTGCTGAAGACAAGCAAATCCTGGAATACAATTCAAGTAACACTGTATTCTCAATGCAATTCTCAAACAAGAGAAATATGCATTTCTGCCACTAAGGGACACTGCAGGGGAAAGGCTCCAGTATAGTTTGATTGTGGGCTCCATCTTGTACCTCCTACGGTTGGGTGATTGTTGGGATACAGTAGATGATAGTTTCTGTCCTCTCAGGCTACCCTCAGTTAAGAGGTGAAATTTGTCTGACAAATTAGTTTATCTTTATAACCTTTAAATAATTCATATTATTGTTTTCCACCATCACAGCATAATGTTTACCTATAGCTTGGTCTGTAAATAGTTTTTTTCTTTTTCTCCTCTCAAACCAGCATCTAGAGTTTGGAAACATTTCCACAGTACAATTTCTACTTAGAGCAATGTTGCAATTTGCAAATATTGTGAGAAGAAATATTCTTTTCTAAATGCTACAAGGATGGCAAAATACATCATGGCATGCCAGAGGTGCCCTAAATATATTAAAAAATACTTTATGGAAATAAATGATAGGGACCAGAGTGAAAGCGCGAGTAGCTTTTCCCTCCAGAGTTCTCATTCTAGAAGCACTTTTTTGCACCTTCTGAATCATCAAAAAGGAAGTGTTGCAAACCACTGCCTCACAAAAATGCACAATACTGTCCCCGTTATTCTACTTGTTATAATAAAAAAAAAAATGATTTAAAAAAGTAGGTTTAGTTTATTTACTGAATAAGCTGTACTTTTATTTCAAGCATAATACTTTTAAATACACTGCATTTCACCTTCCCAGTGTAATAAAATGTCTTTCAATTTGTAAAACTACTCCACACTCTAGGACACAGTTCCCCACCCTTTGTGTTCGTGTTATACTGCTAGTACTGCTAGTACTGCTTTTGAGGTATGACAGGAGTGGGAGGACTATACCTGGATGGTCAAATGTTTTTTTCATTTGCCTGTGTCCAAATTCTCCTGTAGGCATCAGTATAACCCAATTGTCTTTGAATCCTGTGTCCCTTAAACGCATTTCTTTTTGTTTTTAGATCAGCACAAGGGACAGTAACATTTAAAGGGATTGTAAAGTCAGAAGGTTTTTATACCTTAACATTTTCATGCCAACCGTTGGCAAATATGCGGCCTTGGGTTGAAGGGGTTGTACCTCAGTGATGAATGTAGCTGCACCCACCACCCCGGTACCGTTTTTTAGAACTTACGGTTGGCTTTCTTGGGATGACAACCAATGTGGCTAAAAGCCACTCGGCTGTTATCCCAAGCAGCGGGAGTTGATGCCCCCCTTCCACAGCTCTCCCGTCCCACTGGGAGACAGAAGAGACCAGCCAACACGTCCGCCGGCTAGCCTGAGACGCAAATTAAGCCAGAATCAGCTATGTTAGGGTCTCGGATTTAGTAACCCAGAAGCAATGCCATGACATCACTTCCAGTTTACTAAAGACCTAAAGTTGCCAGAGTTTAAAAAATTGAGTGTTCAAAACAGCCAAACTTGGTGTTTTGAATACTTTTAAGTGCAAAGGAAGGATTGGGGTCTTATAGACCCCAGACCCCTCCATAAAGAGTACCTGTCACTGGCTATTACTGTCACAAGGGATGTTTACATTCCTTGTGACAGCAATAAAAATGATCAGGAATTTTTTTTAAAGTGACAGTATAAAAAAAAAGAAAAAAATGTTTTTTTTCTAAATTGGCCTGTCCCTCTGTACTCAAATGTAAACGATGTTCAAACCACACATGTGAGATATCGCCGCAATCATTAGAGCGAGAGCAATAATTCTAGCACTAGACCTCCTCTGTAACTCAAAACTGCTAACCTGTAGAAATGTTTAAAGTGTCACCTATGGAGATTTTTAAGTACTGTAGTATGTCGCCATTCCACGAGTGTGTGCAATTTCAAAGCACGACATTTTAGGTATCTATTTACTCAGCGTAACATCATCTTTCACAATATACACAAAAATTGGGCTAACTTTACTGTTTTTTTTAAAAAATTTATGAAAGTGTCTTTTTTCCAAAAAAATTGCATTTGAAAGACCGCTGCGCAAATACTGTGTGACATAAAATATTGCAATGATCGCCATTTTATTCCCTAGGGTCTCTGCTAATATATATATATGTATGGATTTTAACTTGTATGCAACAAATGTCATAAAATGGCTTAAGCATGAAAGGGTTAATGCATTCTATGCATTAAGATAAAAAGCCTTCTGTGTGCAGCAGCCCCCCTAACATAAACCTGAGGTCCCTCTCTGTCCAGCTATGTCCACCAATGTCTCAGCTGCCCGAGATTCTCCCTCGTGATTAACTGAGACACAGCAGCGGCACCATTGGCTGCTGTCAATCAAAGTCAACTAGCAAATCATGAGATAAAGGAGATAGGGTGGAGCTCCGTGTCTGAATGGACACAGGCAGCTGTGACTGGGCTTTGGTGCCCCCATAGAAAGCTGTTTGCTGTCGGGGCGTTGAATGGGAGGGGCCAGGATCACTGAAGAGGCACCCAAGAAAAAGCGGATTCAAGCTGTTCTGTGCAAATCAACTACACAGAGCAGGTGAGTATGACATGTTTGTTATTTTTATAGAAAAAAAGGAGACTTTACAATCGCTTTAATGCAGAACTAAACCCATTGATTTAACAGTTTCATAAACAGCTATGTAGCCAATGGCCCCCTTAGGGGTGGCTGAGTGTCGTGGTCCATCTGCTCACACTGCCCTCAATCACATCCATACCGCACACGGAGTCACAGAACAGGCTGGTACTTTGTTTTGTTTTGTTTTATTAGGGGATTGAACTTGGATGGGAATTAGGGGTGTTATGGGATGCCCGAAGAATGAGTTGCAAATTTACACAAGACCACTATATACAGCTCCTTATATACATCTCCTCTTGTCCTCCAGCACTTCACTTGCTCCAGTTACAATTCTTCCTCCAGCACTTTGCTTGCTTCTCTAAACTCTAGTTTCTCTCTCCTGCACATTACTTGTTCCAGGCCCTAAAGGAAATTTACTAGGCCTTCTCCATTTCTCATTCACTCATAGCACATGGTGAGGCCTGTCATGCTTTGTGCAGGGCCTCAGATCCACCCACTATAGGTAGGGACAGTCGGTCCTCTAGTGTGTAGGTACACTAATGTGCTAGCCGGCCTGATGGACTACTACTCCCAGCCCATCCTCCTGCTCCAGGCCCTGTCAGCCACTCCAGCTGAGTTGGCCTTGATGCCACCATGACACCACAATTCCTTAATGACTTCTGCATCCTTCCCAGAATGTCTCTCACCCCAATCCGCTCCAGCATGCCTCTACAGCTTCCTAGGGTGTGTGCTACTCACCGACCACCCAGTGGACTCCTGACTGAGCTTCTCCAGTAGCATTTTCTGTTGCTCTCCTGCTCCCTTGTGCTGCTCCAGGATCTCTTTCCTCTCCTCCTGGCTGCACCTGAGCCCAGGCCTCAAGGTCACCCCCTCAGACTGGGGGCTCCCTCCCGGGTGAGGCCTCCACAACCTCAGCTACATTCCAGCTTTAGCTCTTCCACCCATCTACTCCTCCCAGATTGGGCTGACCCTGAGTATTCAAGGAGGCCTGCCCCTGCCAATCCAGATTGGGGATCGGTCAGAGCTCCTTAGAATACTCCAGATGGCTACACCTCCCAGCTCTCTGTCCAGAAACAATCCACTTGTTTTTAGAAAGAAGTGGAAGGTCCTGGTGACCTCATCTGTGAATCACTCAATCCTCCCTGAGCCACTCCCAGCCCAGAAACAAAAACAATCAGGCCTGCACACCAGTCAGGCCTGATCAAATTTTCCTCACCTACCAAAAACCTATTCACATTAGCCCCCACCTACCAGCGCTACACTCACCCCCCCAAATTGAAAAAGATGCTCCTGGGCCCAGAAACAGGGCATCCCAGAACAGAAAATGGGTGGGAAAAAGGGAACAAACTTGGATGGGGAAGTAGAAAAGAATAAATAAAGTACAAAAATATATTGTCACATCCATATACATTATTCACACTGTACAATATATTTACACATCCCTAACTACAGGTCCCTGCAGCTAGCTACGTACACAATTTATACATTCCTGAATCAGAGCACTTCTCCCAAGAGAAAAGCACTCCGCCCGCATCACTGTAGAAAGGCTTCTTGACTCACAACGGATGGGGATGAGCAGCTGCTCCATCCCTCCTATCCTAAAAGAAAAGAGAAGAATCTAACTACAACTGCTTTAACTAAACAGGTCCATTGAGAGGGGGTTACAGACCTCCCAATGAACAATGCAAGGCTTCAAGAAACAAACACTTTTTTCTTTTATTTTAGAGTTCCTGATGGGAGGGGCCCCTCCCCAAACAACTGGTCCCCAAAAGTGGTGAAGAAAACCGAACAGAAATACAGAAGTTTCTTGCGGGCTGTCCTGCTTTGACAATCTCAATACAGTCTTTCCGGATTGCTTGGCCCAGATTCCATTCCCTCTTCATCTCCAGGAACCTCTCCCACTGGCTGCTCTCCGGTTCCCGCAAGGGTTTTGGCACATGGAGGTATTCCCAGGTCATATAGTTCTCACACTCCTCCCTCGCTGGTACCGGGAGAGCCTGGGCAGACTCTTCACCTTCCCTCTCCCCGGCCGAACTAGAGTGTCCGGTGACTTGACCACCTGCTGGCAATAGGTTGCTGCTCTGGTCTGGGTAGTGGAGGGCCTATTATAAAAGAGATGGCTGCTGACACCGGGGGTTCCTTTTACAGTACTTGGCTGTGGTGAAGGCCCAGATTCATCCTCCTCAGAGAGGGCATCACAGGTGTGTGAACCCCCCATCACCCACTCTTCCTCTGATCCTTCACTGGGAGATGACCACTCCAATAGGGAGCCAAATTCTGCAATCAGTCTGAGTGACCCCCAGTCTATGGCCCTAACCCCAACATCCCCAGCTAGCTCCTCCAGGGACTTGCTTCCCTCTGCTGCTTGTTCCAGCCCCGCTGGGATGGCAAAGGGGGAAGTTATGGTCAGGACTTCAGAGACCCCGGGCTCCCACATGGCAGTACTTACGGTACCCAGGCCCCTAGCCAGGCCGCAAGCCACGACAGCCTCCTCTTCTCCCTTTTCCTCTGTGATGATATCACATGCAGGGACACACAAACCTGGCAACCATTTTGTGAGGGTCAGCCATTACGATTCTAACTCAAAACAAATCCCCCGCCGCCTCCCAACAACTTAGGAATTTCTAGGTCTTCTACCAAGCTCCAAGGAGACTGGGGGATGTTTTGCCAGGCCCAATCATAAACCAATAAATGAGATCCATTAAGAGACAGCACAGGATGTCTCAGATAAGGGGAGAGCCATAATTCCCCTCAGACAGCTGTGACCTTCCAGAGACCCTGAATGAACTTTAAAAAGTAAAAAATATACCCACATTTAAAAACTCCGAATAGGAACGTGACATATTAATAAAAAGTGTATATCTCTGTGTGGTAAGGCATACCGACTAAAACGAACCCAAACGTCGATGAATTAAATTATAAGGGAACACACTGATAGTTTATCTTCTTCCCAGGGTCACAGAAAGCGACAAGCCTGTCATGTTTAGGCTTGTTTTGATGCACTGTGCCTGCTGAACTTAAATTCCCTAATGGTGAATTTGCATGATAATCCCATCCCGAGATATGGTTTTTATACTGCAAATTGCATATTAGGGAAGATTGTTATTCCACGGTCCGCCCTGGACAGCCCACGGCCCTCCTTACCCATGTGAGTGGTCAGGGGCATACGGCCCCACCCCTTTACACCCAGAGAAAAATGGAATGCAAAGGGCAGTTCTCACCTTACTATCAAAGAACGAACATCCGAGAACCCATGGACTCATCATCGAATCTCTGATTGATCACGGACACTTAAATGCAAGTAACTTTCCCCTTCCATTCTGTTTTATCTGTTTGCTGCTGTATATTATGTCTCTTATTGCTTTGTAACATCATTTATCTGTAAATATTTTACTGTACCAAACTTGACCTTTTCATTATTAAACCTTATTCTGAAAAGTGTTAATCTTGTCTCCTAAAGCGCTTAATGCAAGCTATAGCGAACCTGTTCCTTTTAAGAGCGCTACTGTTTAGGATAACTCATCTGAATATTCCAGTCTGTGGTGACAGCGTGTGTTACAGGTGGTTATTCTAAAATCATGAATGGTATTGCTAAAATCCTGAGTTCCTCTGCTCGGTCCTAAAGAAGAGGTAGTGGCAGTGAAGGGGTTGATTGCTAACAATCGCTCTCAGGCGGCTGGCACTTAGACGGTGGTCCTGCAAGCTGGCAAATCTTTGTGCTGGAAGCAGCTGAAAGTGGTATTGTTACGTTAGTGACAAGCACGGTGTGAGCTCAAGTGGTCATTTGTCACCGGTGAGTGAGGAAGGCAGTGAGCCTTCGTCACATCCTCCATTTTCACGGGGGAGTCGCTAGGTCGTGACTCATCCCCGCCTTTGGGTGGTGATACCAGGCCTTACCCGGCCCTCCGAGGCTTCTGCGGCTGTGGATCACATCTTCCTGATGGTAGGTACACACTGTAGTACCGTGGCCCCTGCTGCATGGAAACCAACCGGGTGAGCGGTTCCGGTTCGTCACAATGGCTGCACCAGGCCCCGGCAGTGACCTCCGTGGTTGGAATCCAGCAGACTGGGCAGATTAGGCACAGCTGCTCCTCTCCGTCAATCACCCCAAATGCAAGCCCCCAGATGGCTCCAACCGGACCCCGTGTCAATCAGGGTCCACTCCGGCTTTTCGGAGCGCTGGCAAGGGACATCCACCGTCCTGATAAGCAGGCTTGTTGCATGTCACGTTGCTGTAACTCCTTGTGTGAAGGATGAAACTGTGCTGACACTATCAGAACTTGTCCAGACTTTCTGACCTTCCCGGTGGTTGGCGGTAGCAACAATAATTTGTAGTAACCACAGTTTTGCTGGAAAGCACACTTTCTCCTTACGTTCACTGACAGACGCAGCTCTCCATTGACTTTGTGGGGTTTTATGTTCGTCCAACTAGGAGTTAACTAGGCAGGGAAAAGAATCAGCTAGCCCCTCCCCTGGGGGCCGTCCTCTCTTCCTACATTAAACCCCCTCACAGTATAGCTCTTCAGTTTCAATGCCTAGTTCGCAAGGAGTTGACCTGGCTTCGCTATAGGGAACTGCGGTCCTGTTATGACCATTTTTTATTTTTTACTGCAATCAAGATGATCTGCTATCAAGAAGCCGGTCGGGGCATAGAGAGTCCTGGAGCTCTGCACTTTCCCCGACCTGGCCAACATGATGCGAAGCCAGTCCCACTATGGGGACCCACCGCATCTTACCCGTTCCGTGCGGGAGGCCCGGGGTGAAATTCCCCTGTTGGCCCCCTTTACCGATGCGTTCGGCAGGGCGACTTTGGGCCTGCAGCATACCGCCGTCAAGGGCGTGAAGTCTGCATTCTGGTGGCTACCGTGGCATCGGACCGGTAAGTGACCGCCCTGCCTTCCCCCCGTTACAGGGTGTGAAGAGGGCCCGACGTCCGCAAACTCGTGAATTTCACGATAACAGCAGCTTGTCTGGAGTAGCCACCGGTGGGATCAGCTCTCCATTTTGCCCCCTGCCACACCTTGCCCCCCCCCCCCAGCACCATGCGATCGTTCTGCCTTCTTGTCCGGATCGCCATGCGGCGTTCGGCCGCCATTTTGCGGCGTTCGGCCGCCATTTTGCGGCGGACCGCCGCCATTTTGCCGTAGCCGCGGACATTTTCAGTCTATGGGGCTTTCCCTCTAGCGCTCGGAGCGGCCATTTTCGGTACTGCACGTTGCCTGAGAGGGGTATTCGGCCATTTTCACTGCATGCTCTGCACATTCTACACGTGGCTGCAGCTTCTCTCTCTCCTCTCAGAAAATGGCGGTGACAGGGGCAGCTCTTACAGGCGATCTGCGCTAGCAAGGCAGCGGAACTGCAAGTATAGCTGGGCTCCCTCCGGGTGCTGGTGGTGGTGGGGTGCTGTCCTCTGACTACCTGGGTGTGTGGCTGTGTGCGGGGCGTCCCTTCCATCCCTGTGTCATTTCTGGCAATGGCTGATCTCCCTGCTGAGGTGGCATCAGCAGCCACGCAGTCTGACCAAGGGGCTTTTCTCACCCAGCTACGGGCTGTGTTCACTGAGTTTTTTCCACGTGGGGACGCCACTCCGTATGTCCCCAGGAAGTGTCCCCCTCCTTTATCCTCGGGAAGATTCTGAGCCGGAGGTGGCTTCCAGGGTCTCAGGGACCCCGGGGGACCTGTCTGATGAGGAGACGGGTGGTGACAGTGTGTTAATTGAGGGGGACCAGGAGCCAGCTGCTGACCAAGTAAAAGTGCTGGTTGCCACTATTATCGCTGGCATTCGCACTAAGTTGCAGCTGGATCAAGATGGCGAATCGCGATCTGCCTTTACTGTGTCCCTACCTTCCCTGCGGGGCGTGTGTCGGTGTGTGGGTCCATCAGTCTCCTGTCGTGG
>BLSH010184541.1:2498674-2508711 GCA_018402905.1 Glandirana rugosa
ACTTTTCCAAAGACTTTGTTTGCACATTATTGGGAATACCTTCCTTTGGACCCATTTGCATTTACTGTGAAATCACTTGTTGCTGCACTTTTCACAGAGGTTTGATTACATTGAATCATTAGATAGCACTTTATATTTGTAGTTTTGCACGTTAGATCGCTCAATCTGGGTGCCTTAGGAAGCATCAGCTGATGCCAAGCACCTAGTTTGCACACTTTCTTGTGATATTTTGCACATATTATTTGACACTTTATGCAAAGTTTTGCACATAATTTAGATTTAAGAGGTTTAAGGTGTGTGTTTATACACACAAACTGGATTAGCGCTGCACCTGTTTTTCATTATTATGTATTGTTTGTAGAATTTTGAGGAAAATAATTAATTTATTCAATTTGGGAATAAGGCTGTAACATAACAAAATGTGGAAAAAGTGACACGCTATGAATACTTTCCGGATATCAATACTCTCAAAATCAATTTTATTACTCAAATGTCTACTTTTGAAGAGCGAAAGATTTACGTGTCATTCAAGGTTTGTCATATGGGTCCTAAGTGCACCTTAGTTCTGGCACGACATGTGTGCAGCAAGGAAGGAGAAGCTCTGCTTCGGGGGTAAATGCATTATTTAGCTGTACTGGTCTTTTCCCTGACACACCATCAGCAGCTTCCAGGCCCCGATGGGGGAGGGAGATCAGTGGATGAAAGGTTTGCACTTCAGATTGTGCTTGCTTTACTGGCACTGCACCATGAATATATGCGTTCCGTCAGTGCACAGCCTGTATTGTTTCACAAAATATTTTCATTCTCATTGACTTCCACCACCTCATAGTTTAAAGATTTCTTTTATAAGATAAGGTCACTATTCATAAATGTTGGAAGACCCACCACCCCCTGGAAAACTAGTCAGTTATATTAGGAATTGATAGAAAGGACAGAATTGAACCCCTTTATTGAAACAGAATTGAACACAATCACTAACATCTCTTGTAAACTTGAACTTGTTAATTTAATTTCAAACGTGGTTTTCAATCTCTTTCATCATGCAGGCTTATGGAATTACTACCATGAAGGTCTTTGCTCAAGGCATTTCCTGTTATGGGTTGATGACTGTCTTCCAATTGTGCTCCTGCATTGTGACCATTTCACATGTGTCCCTGGTGCAGACAACAACTATGCATAGGCATAGTCCCTCATTGTCACTATAAGAAAGTTGGTCCAGAGTAATTATAGCAGCCGAAGCTGGTGTAAGCACATGTAGACAGGAAGGGGCTGAAAGAGGCAGGGGGAAATCAGCAGCATTGAGATTCATAGGGATTGGTTTACTAAAGGCCAATAGACTGTGCACTTTGCAAGTGCAGTTGCTCCAGAGATTAGTAAATTAGTTAAAGCTTCACTTTTTAAAAATAAATCCCAATCCAATTTTTTTTTTAAAAAAGCAGCATTTTTGCTTGCACATGATTGAATAATGAAAGTTTATAGCACTTCCCTTCATTTACTTAGCTCTGGTGCCATTGCACTTACAGAGTGCAACTGCACTTGCAAAGTGCACAGTGTAATTTACCTTTAGTAAATTCACCCCACTATGAGTCAATTTTGCACAGCTATGCTTGGCTTTGCCCACATACACATGTTACCTATTTTGAGTGAATGGGACAACTACAAATCCCATCTGCCACCGCGGCAGAGGAGCATGTAGAACATGACGGCACATATGTGGGGATGTCACTGCAATTGTAGTTCTGAGTTTATTTCCTCCAGTCCCATAACGGTGGGTCTGCACCTCTGTATGGACCCAGGACTGGGATGTAAACAACACAGGAGCCTATGCATTGCGCCTGCAATTCATTTATAGCAGTCACAATGCTCTGCAGGCTTTAAGGCAAAAATTGAATAAATGCATATTTTCTATTTTAGTAATGTGGATGCATTCATCTGATTTTTGCAAAAGGCGGACTATGACTTTTAATTCTACTAGGTGCTTCGGCACAAAGTAGTGATTTGCATCTCCCTGACAGTGGCAGAGGAAGTTTACTACAAATTGCCCACTTCTTATATTCTCTTAAACCAAAGGCTTTGGAACAGCCAAAGGTTACATTGTACGAAAAATGGTGCACACAGGACTCAGGCCAAGGAGAGGACATATCTCTGATTTATAGGATGCTACTTGGTACTTCAGTGAAATTCTCTTATAAGACTGGTTGGGAGATGAACCTCACCAATGAATGGGATCTTGAGCAGGACCCTCTGATTCCTCCTCTATTGAATTGTATTGTAACTGTACTGACTGCCCCCGCGTTGTAAAGCGCTGCGTAAACTGTTGGCGCTATATAAATCCTGTATACTAATAATGTAAGGCACAGTTGCTATCTACGTTCATTTAAGGGAATTATGAATGTAGCTCTGATAGAGGCTAATGTAAAGCTGTTTACTAGACGGTACTGTATATGGTGCCTACACACCTGGCCAAGTTGTATCCTTTATCCTCTTTATTGTGTTTTTGAGGCTGTAACCTGATGGGGACAATGTTTCATGTATGGTGGGAATGCCTCAGGATCTGAGGATTCTGGATTGGTATCTTTGCTCTGCTACATAGGGTCCCGCAAACTCCCCATATTGCTCTTTGAAATGTACCAGTAGACCGGACCCCTAAATATTCTCAACAGTTAATCTTCTTCATTCTCCTAGGTACTAAAAATACCATAGTTAGGGCATGGAAGATACCATTGGTGTCCCTTGCACCGGCAAAGAAGACAATTTACATGGATTGTGGGCCATGAGCGGATTGTTAGCATTTTAAGGGATGCCACTGTACAGTTTGAAAATACCTGGGATCCCTGGGCACAATTTATGCACTTGTCCCTTGATTTATAGATTGTAGGTAAGGGTGAGCGTCTCTTTCTGTCTTGGTCCTCTTCTTTTCCTTTTTATTCCTCCTTTCTTACTCTCTCAGCTTCTTTATGTTAGGACTTATGAGTATCTTATGATAATGTTGAATCTGATGCAAGCGGTCCTCCTAGATATTCTTGTGAAAGAGCGGCACTATCAGCTATTACTTACTGTGGGTGTGTAGTGGCCTTTCCAGCTTACTTTAGATAGTTGGGCTCTGTTATTGATACTGTGGATAATGTAAAAATCTGGAATATTGCTGCACTCCCCGAAATCGTTATTGAAGATTAAAATGACATTGCAAGTATGACAGGAACACTGAAAGGTAACACGTTTCGCACTAAAAACAGCGCTTACTCAAACCTCCTGTCCCCTGTGAATACGTTTTATAAAACAGCATATAATCCTGAATAAATTAATAAAGGTTTTGATGATTTCAGTGGATTTATTTGCATTGCTACTGTGTATAGAGCAATAGTACAGAGAGCACATGGTACGGCACTAGGAGCAGTTTGTAGAGTAACGATAATGCTATTGTGTACAAATTCATATACGGGTGACTGAACGTGGATTTGCTAGAAACACCCTCTGCCCCCTATATTCTGCCCTTGTGTCTGCGGACAGCCAGCTGATACCAGGAATTATCGAACTAAATAATACAGAAGCAGCTTGCAATGCGAGTGTATTTGTTTAAACACATTTCCTGTGTGTATGTAATGATACTGCTGATGTGACACTTGATGTCTAAAGTCTGCTTTCAGCACAATGGAGATCCAAGCTTCTCTTTGTTCTGAGGATTGCAGCACCGTAACATTTACAACTTAACCATTTCAGGGGTCCATTTTCCCATCCATTTCTTCTCTTTACCTAACTTCTGTCTCATTCTGTTTGGTTTAAACTGTCTACTAGATACATCTGAATTCCAGGCAGATATACAATACACACATGAATGCAGCCTTGTGCACATGGATACGTTATTAAGTGGACTTTTTTTAATTGCAAACTGTGCGTATCAGAATTTGACTTAGTATCCGCTTCTTGCAGTCTTAATACAGCTGAGCTTAGACTGGGAAAAGGAAGAAACCGCACAAGAAGCCAATCAGTTATGCTGCAGTACTGGTGTGCTAACTAGGAACTTGCAGATAGGTGGAGAGAGCAGAGTGACCGATGACAGCATCCATTTGTTGCTTCTCTTTTCACTGTCCAGGGAGGGACAATACCTGTGTTACTTTGCTGCAGCAGAGGAAAATTAGGTTGCCAGCCTCGCCAGACAGGACTGCTGTGTGACAGAGTTGTGTAGATCTCAGAACTGGATGGACAAAAATGCAAACAGTTTGACAGGTAAAACACTAAAACTGTTCTTATATATGCATGCCATTAGTGTATTCCTGTAGCTGTTTGCCTAGAGTTCAGCTTTTGGGCTGCATTCACACGACTCATACGACTCCAAAGTTCCACAACTTTGGCATGCAACTTTGGATGGCTGCTATTTGGATATGACTTTGTCTTTGATCAATGATAATGGACAACTGTTGCATTGTAAAACATTCAGGTACGACTTTCATGCAACTTTTGAGGGTTAACATTGAAGTCTATGGCCCTCAAGTTGCATCAAAGTCGGGCCAAAGTAATGCATGAACTACTTTGAAGTTGCTGCAACTATGAGTCGTACATACAGCTGTGCTCATAAGTTTACATACCCTGGCAGAAGTTATGATTTCTTTGCCACTTTTCAGAGAATATGAATGAGAACACAAAAACATTTCTTTCACTCATGGTCAGTGTTTGGCTGAAGCCATTTATTATCAATCAACTGTGTTTACTCTTTTTAAATCATAATGGTAAAAGAAACTACCCAAATGACCCTGATCAAAAGTTTACATACCCAGGTGATTTTGGCCTGATAACATGCACACAAGTTGACACAAAGGGGTTTGAATGGCTTTGAAAGGTAACCATCCTCACCTGTGATCTATTTGCTTGTAATTAGTGTGTGTGTATAAAAGGTCAATGAGTTTCTGGACTCCTGATAGATCCTTGCATCTTTCATCCAGTGCTGCACTGACGTTTCTGGATTCTGAGTCTGAAAGCAAAAGAATTGTCAAAGGATCTGCGGGAAAAGGTAGTTGAACCGTATAAAACAGGAAAGGTATATAAAAAGATATCCAAGGAATTGAGAATGCCAATCAGCAGTGTTCAAATTTTAATCAAGAAGTGGAAAATGAGGGGTTCTGTTGAAAGCAAACCACAGTCAACTTGTGTGCATGTGATCAGGCCAAAATCACCAGGGTATGTAAGCATTTGATCAGGGTCATTTGGGTAGTTTCTGTTGTCATTATGATTTAAAAAGAGTAAACACAGTTGATTGATAATAAATGGCTTCAGCCAAACACAAACCATGAGTGAAAGAAATGTTTTTGTGTTATTCATATTCTCTGAAAAATGGCCAAGAAATCATAAATTCTGCCAGGGTATGTAAACTTATGAGCACAACTGTATATGAATAGTTATCATTGGAAAATATGGGAAACCACTTTTCATATGACTTTGATGTCCAAAGTCGCACGACAAGTTGCACAAGTGTGAATGGGGCCTAAACTGCAAAATGTTCCAATTCCTTCTTCAGCAATAGAGTTTCATTCACAGCTAACCCGTTTCTCATGGGCCATGTCTGTGCAGCCACTCTGTCCCAATTGACATCAATGGGACTGTCTGCATGGGGGTGTATGGAACACCTGTGCATCCCCCTACAGGTAAACATGGTCATTAACACGTGGTATGCATTGATACACCCCATATGAATGAGGCTCTAAAGTTCCAATTTTTTATGCTGGTCGTCCAACAGATTCCTTCTCCCCTTGTGAGAAGTTTAAGGGCATACACACTTAAACATTTAAATCTCGTCTGCCATATGGCTTTAGCCTTGTACCCAGTCAAGGCTGTTGTGCATCAGTCAACCCCTCTCTATTAATGGGTATCTGGGAACCCTTTTTGCCTACCTGGTTTTTACATTGAAGAGGTATTCTTAAACACACCAAGCTCCTAGCTATCTACACAAAGCCTGATTATTCTAGATCTCATTTCTAAGTTCCCTACAGCTACCAATCACAGTCAATCGTGCGTTAATGTGTTTGTAAAGGTTGTTTTCTTTTTTTTAATATACAAATAACAAACATGCCATACTTACCTGCTATGTGCAAGGGTTTTGCACAGAGCAGCCCTGATCCTCCTCTTCTGGGGTGCCCCGCCGGTGCTTCTGGCTCCTCCCCTTTATCGGATGCCCCCACGGAAAACCACTTTCTCCTACGTTCACTGACAGACGCAGCTCTTCATGACTTTGTGGGGTTTTATGTTCGTCCTACCAGGAGTTAACTAGGCAGGGAAAAGAAATCAGCTGGCCCCTCCCCTGGGGGCCGTCCTCTTTTCCTACATTAAAACCCCCCTCCCAGAGGAGCTCTCCAGTTTCAATGCCTAGTTCGCAAGGAGTTGACCTGGCTTCCCTATGGGAACTGCGGTCCTATTGTGACCATTTTCTTTTTTCATACGTCTGTTCCCGAGATTGGTGCGCAGAATAGCGATGGAAGGAATTCCGACCATTCTGGTGGCCCCGGATTGGCCTCGGCGCACTTGGTACGCCGACGTGGTGAAAAGGGTGGCAGACGCTCCCTGGCGGCTTCCGATGCGAGACGACCTCCTGTCTCAAGGACCCATCTTGCACCCTGCTTACCCTCGCTGGCTTTGACGGCTTGGCTATTGAGTCTCAGGTGCTGAGGGATAGAGGAGTGGCCGACTCCGTGATCCCCACCTTGTTAAAAGCTCGCAAGTGCACCTCTCGCAAGATTTATCACCGTACCTGGAAGGCTTATATTGCCTGGTGCGAGGCGGAGGGCTACAACCCTCGCTCGTTTGTAGTCTCCAGGGTGCTGACTTTTCTTCAGCAGGGTCTGACTAAGCAGTTGGCTTTGAGTACTCTTAAGGGCCAGATCTCGGCCTTAGCCATACTTTTTCAGAGACCTTTGGCTTCGCGCTCTCTAATTCGTACCTTTGTACAAGGTGTGCGACATGTGGCGCCTCGGGTGAGATCCCCGATGGCCCCATGGGTTCTGAATCTGGTGCTTTCTGTTCTTCAAAAACCACCTTATGAGAAGATCAGGGAGATCCTCTTACAACTTCTGTCGCAGAAGGTGGCCTTTTTTGGTTGCCATCACTTCTGCCAGACGAGTGTCGGAATTGGCTGCCCTATCGTGCAGTCTCCTTATTTGGTGATACATAAGGATAAGGCGGTCTTGCGACAGCTTCCTTCTTTTCTTCCGAAGGTAGTCTTCTTTTCATATCAATGAAGATATTGTTTTACCTTCATTGTGCCCTCGTCCATCGCACCCGAAGGAATTCGAGTTGCATGCCTTGGACGTAGTTAGGGCCTTACGGGTGTACTTGGCTGCTACAGCTTCTTTTCGTAAAGCTGACGCCTTGTTTGTTCTGCCAGAGGGCCCGCGCAAAGGTTTGGCGGCCTCTTCGGCTACTATTTCTCAGTGGATTAGAAAAACCGTGACCCATGCGTATTCTGTTCGGGGGAAGGTTCCCCCTTTTCCGGTCACGGCTCATTCTACCCGGGCGGTTAGTACTTCCTGGGCCTTCAGACACCAGGCCTCGGTGTCACAGGTGTGCAAGGCGGCCACTTGGGCCTCGGTTCACACTTTCACTAAGTTTTACAAAGTTGATGTGTTTGCATCTTCGGATGCTGCTTTTGGCCGCAAAGTTCTGCAGGCGGCAGTGTAGGCGCGTTTGGCGCCTCCTTCAGAGGTTCAGTTGGGTACAGTTGTTTGCGTTTACCCACCCCTCTTTTTTTACACAGCTTGGGGACGTCCCCACAAAGTCATGAAGAGCTGCGTCTGTCAGTGAACGTAGGAGAAAAAGGGATTTTATTAAAACTTACCGTAAAATCCTTTTCTCCGAGTTCACTGACAGACGCAGCACCCACCCCTCTGGGCTCTGTTTTGGTACGGCTTGTGTACAAACTGGAGAGCTCCTCTGGGAGGGGGGTTTTAATGTAGGAAAAGAGGACGGCCCCCAGGGGAGGGGCCAGCTGATTTCTTTTCCCTGCCTAGTTAACTCCTGGTAGGACGAACATAAAACCCCACAAAGTCATGAAGAGCTGCGTCTGTCAGTGAACTCGGAGAAAAGGATTTTATGGTAAGTTTTAATAAAATCCCTTTTTCCATGGGGACACCTGTGCAGGCTCGCTCCCGAGTCCTGCTACTGCATCCATTGACACAGACAGTGGGACTCAGCCCTACCCCCCGTGTCACAGGATTTGATTGGCAGCAGTGGGAGACAGTGGCTCCCGCTGCTATCAATCTGTCCAATTAGGAGAGAGACAGCTGTTTGGCTTGTGCACATCGCTGGATCAGATCGGGGTCCAATAAGAAAAAAGGGGGGCCTGGGGAGCAGCTGCAGCACAGAAGGTTTTTCACCACTTAAAGACCGCCAGCCGCAGATGTACTGATACAGGGCGGCACTATTGCGAGAAACGCCGTACTGGTACGGCGCTTCATGTAATAGATACAGTGGCGTCGGAGCTGATGCACGTGGCCGGCGGTTGCAATGTCTGCCGGCCACCCGGGATCGCTCCACAGAGAGGCAGAACGAGGATCCGGATCTGCCTATGTAAACAAGGCTGATCCCCGTTCTGATGGGAGTAGAGAGAGATTGTCTGTTCCTAGTGATCAGGAACAGCAATCTCTCTTTACTTCCAGTCAGTCCACTCCCCCTACAGTTAGAAAGCACCTCCCTAAGACACGCTTAACCCTTTGATCGCCCCTGGTGTTAACCCCTTCCCTGCCAGTGTCATTTATACAGTGATCAGTGCATTTTTATAGCACTGATCACTGTATTGGTGTCACTGGTTCCCAAAAAGTGTCACTTGGGTCAGATTTGTCCACCGCAATGTGGCAGTCCCGCTAAAAATCGCAGATCGCCGCCATTACCAGTAAAAGCAATACAAAAATAATTAAAAGTCCCTAAATCTATCCCCTGTTTTGTAGACGCTATAACTCTTGCCCAAACAATATACAATTGTTGGGATTTTTTTACCTAAAATATGTAGATAAATATATATTGGCCTAAACTGATGAATAAATTTATTTTTTTATATATATTTTTTGGGATGTGTTTTATAGCAAAAAGTAAAAAAATATTGTTTTTTTTTTTTCTTTCAAAATTCTGTCTTTTTTTATTTGTAGCACAAAAAATAAAAACGGCAGTGGTGATCAAATGCCACCAAAAGAAAGCTCTATTTGTGTGCTCCCTCCCACAGCCTTTGATCAGCGCTGCCATTGGAAGGCCCCTCCTTCTTCACCTCCCGCTCTCTGCACTACTTCCGGCGCTTTCCTCTGAGTTCACAGGAGCTGGACCTACAGAGGAGACATCGGGTATCAATGCGCGCTGAGAGTATTGATTGTCAGTGCACATTGAGAACAACATTGCCACAATGTTGATATGCAGCAGAAGCCCCGGGGAACACCAAAATTTTCTCCCCGGACCACTGGTTGGCAACCGCTGATTTAGTGGACTTTAGCACAGACTCAGTGATTGCTGGGTTCCATTAGCAGTTTACTGGATCTTCCAAAATAGCTGCTTTTGCCTGATTTGTTCCTAGGCAGGCAGCTCAAGCAGAGCAATGTGTCTTCTCTCTTATTTCTGATAGTGTAGCAGGAAAAAAAAAACCTCACCAGTTATCTCTCATATAAGCAATAAATCAGTGTTTCATTTCTGTTTAACCACTTGACAACTGGGCACTTAAACCCCCTTAACAACCAGACCAATTTTCAGCTTTCAGTGCTCTCACACTTTGAATGACAATTACTCAGTCATGCAACATCCAAAAAAAAAAGGACGATGTGATAGTCTTTATTCTCTCTTCTGTGTAACGAGACGAACTCGACGGACGGATCCTTGTTTAGTCCGTTTTCGTCGATAAAACCTTCTAGGTCATTTGACGATTACCTTGGGTCGTTAGTGACTCAGACACGATTTCAGGTGATTTAGTCGCCAACGGTTGGTCACCAGGCCCCTCTTTTAAAACCACAAGGGGCCCCGAAGACGACGTATAGTTGTAACACCGTTACAACAAGAGTTACACGTGACTGTTA
>BLSH010184541.1:2510286-2528231 GCA_018402905.1 Glandirana rugosa
GTGGCTGATGGTGGCTGGGGGGTGGTGGGTGGGTGGTAAATAGATGGTGGGGGGTGTGTTATGTCACCTAGGCAGCGCTGTGGGCATTGCACATCGCCCACAGCGCTGCAGCGTGTCCTCTCTCCCCCCTCTCTCCTCTCACACTGCACCGATCGGTGCGGAGAGGAGAGAGAAGCCGGCGGAAGCGCCGGCTTGTTTACATGTGATCGCGCCGTCATTTGACGGCGCGATCACGTGATGAAAGGCCGCGCACAGCGGCCATTCATCACGATCCGTGATCAGTCGGGTCCCCCGGACCCGACGGTCACGGATGTTCCCGTGTGCGCGCCCCAGGGGGCGCGCGGGAACCGCGATTCTGGGAGGACGTCAATAGACGTCCTCCCAGAATTAAGCAACCGCTCTGTAGACGTCATTTGTCTATAGAGCGGTTGTTAAGTGGTTAAATGATTATTTTAGCGTTCGGATTAAAATGAGCTAATTTGAAGGCGCAAAGTGTTTGGACTCAAGACTAGTGAATATATAATACTTTAATGTGGCTGTTGTAATCCTTATATTCTGAATAGCCCTCAAGCTAAATGAAGCTGAAGGGTTTCTACTCATCAGCAATATCTAAGAGGAAGAGGACATAGCACAGAACTGTGCCACAAGATTATAAAGTCCTGCTCAGAAGCACTGTAAAAATTTATCTAAATTGTGCTCTGACCAATGGCGGCCCCTCCACCCCCCTAATCCATGTGCCCGGCCCCTAATCTACATGCAGGGTGCCGGAAGCATTGGGTTTTTTTTGAAGCACGTGATTAGAGCCTGAGGCTCTAATTAGCTTAAATAAGGGTAGGCTCGGGGTGCAGAGCATTGCGCCCCGAGCCCACCCACTTGTGTGACAATGGCAAATTAATATTCTATTGTCTTCCTGATTTTCCTCACCGCCAATCAGGAAGCGGGTCCTGAGACCCAATTAGCCAAGAGAAGTAATTGAATTGGCTGTCAAGGGAAGGAGGAGGGATGCCACCTAGGAGGAAGCCATCATGAAGCTGAGACGCAGGGTGAAGCCACCGAGGAGGAAGCCGCCGTGAAGCCCGAGACGCAGGGTGAAGACGCCGAGGAGGAAGCTGTCGTGTAGCCCGAGGTGCAGGGTGAAGACGCCGATGGAGGAAGCTGCCGTGTAGCCCGAGGCACAGGGTGAAGACGCCGAGCAGGAAGCCATCGTGAAGCCCAAGACACAGGGTCAAGATGCCGAGGAGGAAGCCACCGTGAAGCCCGAGACGCAGGGTGAAGACGCTGAGGAGGAAGCCGCCATGAAGCCTGAGACGCAGGAAGAAGACGTCAAGGAGGAAGCTGTCGTGAAGCCCGAGACGCAGGGTGAAGCCGCTAAGGAGGAGGCCACTGCCGAGGAGGAGGAGATGCGGGAAAGAGACGAAGCTGCCTGCAGCCTAGAAGGAATAAGTGTGGGGCCGACCGGGTGTGGGGGGGGGGGGTCTTCTTTGGCTGCCAGTGGTTATAAACAGATTACAGGTAAATGTAGTGGACCTCTGACTTCGGCACGGTTGCACTGTGTATTGGAGAGCATCATCAGCTTTCTGATTGACTTTACACTTTTGTCTGGAGTTGGCCTTCAAAGTGAATCTCTAATCCATTTTCAAACACAGAATTCAGAAATAAGTAGGCGTGTGTCCAATTCTCCTTTTTAGGGTGTCATTGCTGAACAAAAAACAAAAACCCTCCTTCCCTGAACTAATAAATCTTCCTCCGTTGTATTTCACTTGTTGGGTCAGCATGATGTAGTGTTGAGAACACACATTGACACAATATGGCTCATGGTGGCCCCAGTGATATGAAATTGGGGAGGGCACAGACAACAAATTATTCTGGGTGTCTGGTTTAGAAGGTCGGCTCATTTGCATAAAGGCTCAATAGCATTGCTCCATAGCATCCCCCAGCTCCAATGACCACATGACTTGGTGGAGTTTATAATAGTGTCTCTTCCATGCAGTCCCACACATTGTGGCGGTATAATTCAGGCTGCAAGAATAAACAAACCTCATCCTTCTAGAGCCCTGATAGGACTATACCCACAAGGTGAGGGCGAACAACCTGTGTACACATGGTGTTGCTAATCCATGGAGGTTTCCACAGCTAGATTCAATCCTTTTAATGTTTTTTTAGAATTTGTTACAACATATACAATAGGCAGATTTAATAATACAAAGATGACATACTGTACATATATGGGAGATGATTTACCAGCCAAAGAATTTATATTTATATCCATCCAGGTCTGAGATTTACACTGCTCTGTCACACAGCAAAGCCCTGTGTTAAAGCAGTATTAAACCCAAAACCAATATTTTGCAGCTTCCAAATTATTAGATGTAGTGGCTAGTGGTGCACCGAAACCGAAAATTCAGGATGCACTTGGTAGAAACCAAAACCGAAATTTGACATTTAAAAAAAAAAAAAAACAACATATTTTCATAAATAAATGTATTATATTCGACGTTTTAATTAATATGATGACTTTAAATGAATATGAATTAACTGTCGGCCATTATCAGCATCTTTTGAAGCGATGTTAAAAAACATTATAGTTCATGCACTTCCTTGTTTCGACTTCCATGCAACTTGAGATCCTAAAGCCTCGTACACACGAGTCGACGATCGTATACAACAGGTCGTACGAACGACCGTTGTATATGAAATTGATCATTAGTACACGCGATTAGAACAGCCGGCGTACGACGGTCGTACAACAGGAGTTGTATGAGCAAACTTGGTAGTACCAACAAGCGGTCATACGACCGTTGTACTGTGTGTACGGAGAAGTTGGTCCAACAAGTTGTATTCTGCAAAACACGCATGCTCAGAAGTCAGGAACGGCCGGACACTAATTACATGCACCTGAACGTTCTTTCTTTGGTCGTACGATCGTGTAGTGCGGTCAGTATGCTAGATACAACAGCCAACATACAATTTGGTCCGTTCGGTCGTACGACCGTCGAACCGTGTGTACGAGGCTATAGACTTCAATGTTAACCCTTAAGCCCTGGTTCACATATGTGTGATGCGGGAATCTGCGTGCTTACAGAGCCGGTTCCCGCATTGCAATCTTCCCGCATTGCAATCTTCCTGCGGGCAGTTCACACTGCCTGCTGCAAACTTCTGCTGGTGTCATTACAAAGTAATGGCACCCCCAGTTTTGTTCACAGATCGCAGTGCAAACTGTGAACTCACACACGAATCGGATTGCATGGGTGAGAACGCCCATGCAATGCGATTCTAGTGCGGGGAAAAAAAAGGTACATGCGAGTTCAGCCGTACAACTGTATCGCTGAACTCGCACTGCTCAGAGATCGCATGTGATCGGCACCTGCAGTGCAGATGCGAATCACATGCGATCTATGAGATGGCACTAGTGTGAACCCAGGCTCAAAGTTGTATGAATGTTGTACCTGAATGTTATACAACGCAAAAGTTGTCCATGATCACTGCAAAGCCAAGTTGCACCCATCCAAAGTTGCATCAAAGTTGCACCAAAGCTTCACTCCAAAGCCGGAGCGACTTCGTACAAGTGTGAATGGAGCCTGATCAGCACTTTTTTTTTCTTTCAGCACAACACTGAAAACCCTATTTTTATTTTGTCTTTAAATTTCAGTGAATCACTCTGCTTTCTCCTCCGATCAGCGTGTACTTTGTTAGCACTTGAGAATTGCAGCACAGTTATTTGCTCCTTGGGCTGTTTCTTCCTTTCCCAGTTTGAACTCCGCTGTACAGGTAGTGAGGCTGATGCCAAGTCAAATTTAGGTTGCTTGCATTAAAAATATGTTTAATTATGTATTAATGAATACAGCCGCATGAATCTTTTATATCTGCTTGGAGTTCAGTTTTAAGTTGCAATGTTTGCTCAATTCCTCCTTCTTCCCATCCTCTCTTTGCTTTGGAAACACCCCCTGGCTTTCCTGGAAGCTTCTAGTAATGGTATTCTGGCCTATTCATATCATTTGCATTGGGATGCACTGGGCTGCATTGCCCCAGCATTGCCCGTTCCAATGCAAAGTTTGCTATGGTGCCAGTCCACAGTACTGCGTTGTGGTGGTGTGTGCTGATGAATGAGTACTGCATGCAGCATTTTTATCCAGCTCAGTGGGCTGCAGCAGAAACCACCACATCCCAACACCGCTGTGTGAATAGAACTCAAAGTGGTTCTAAAGGCAAAACATTTTTTTACCTTACTGCATTTTCTGCGTTAAGGTTAAAAAAAAAAAAATGCTCCGCTACCTGCCCTAGCCCCTCTGCCCCTTAACACTTACCTGATTCCTGTCACCACTCTAGCATTGCCCCATCTACAGCACAGCTCCTCCAATTCCTTGTCTCACAGGAGACACAAGCAACAGTGGGAGCTATAGGCTCCTCAAACTCCTGTGAAGAGGAAACGGGGGTGTGGCTTGCCAGCATTGTGTGCGTCTATGGAGGCACATAGCCTGAATCGGGAGCATACCCACATGGATGCCCCCTTAGCTCACGGCTTGCTGATGGGGCACTTGGAATGGTGAGGAATTGTGAGTGCTGGAAGAGGGTGTATGGGACCACTCTGTGCAATGTCATTACACATCCTTACCTGAAAAAAAAAGATAGCATTTAGTATCACTTTAAGGGCCAGATCACACCATAGAAACACAATCTGGATGGGTTTCTGCTGGCGGTGCACCAAATGGTAATCTGGTGCTGAAACCAAAACAGAAAATGCAGGATGCACTTGGCTGAAAACCAACAATGTACTTTATAATTAATATCATCAATTCAGCATGGGTTCAGACTTGTGCGATCCTCAGAGATCACATGTGATTCGCACCCGCACTGCGGGTGCCGATCACATGCGATCTCTGAGCAGTGCGAGTCCAGCCATACACTTGTATGGCTAAACTCGCATTAGACTCGCACAAAAAAGGTACATGTACCTTTTTTTTTCCCCGCACTAGAATCACATGACATGGGTGTTCTCATCCATGTGATCCTATTCATGTGCAAGTTCACAGTTCTCGCTGCGATGTGTGAAGAAAACTGGGGGTGTCATTAACGTTGTAATGACACCCGCCAGCGGTTCGCAGAAGGCAGTGTGAGCTGCCTGTGGGAGAGGAGCGATGCGGAAACCGGCTCTGTAATCCTGCTGGTTTCTGCATCGCTCCTATGTGAGCTAGGGCTTAAATGAATATGAATATATCGACGACCAATATTACCACCTTTAGCGCAAGAAAAGCTCAAGAAAAATGTATGCCTTTAAATTCTATGTATGTCTGCACACTGGTCCACTGGGCTTCCATTGCTGCGTTAAAAATCCTGCTTACTGCATTTTCGGTCAGTTAAAAAAAACGCACCTCCCAGCTCAAATGCATTGAAAACGCAGCAAGAATGCATCATTAACTCACCAGCGTTACGTTTTTGATGAGGTTTTTGAGTCACATGACCTATGAAAACACGCCATAAGCACAGTAAAATTGTGGTAATATCAGCACAAAATCGCTGTGAATTTGCGGTAAAATCATGGCAAAATTACTGCCAATTTGCGGTTAAAATCTCTGCCAAAATCGCTTGCGTTTTCGGTGGCATTAATGACATCTTTTTCTCTTATCGGCCAATAACACCAGTTTAATTTTGGTGCATCTCTAGTTTCTGCATGTGCGTTTTTGATGCGTTCCGGTGCATCTTCCCCTCTTTTCTCACCTTAAATAAGGACATGTGTGTTCTGGTGCATTTTTTGTGTGTATTCCAGTGTGTTTTTAATGCTTTTTTACTGCGTTCCAGTACAGTTCAGTGCCGGAAAAAAAAAAGCATGTTCTACTTTTTTTTTCTAGAACTGACGGCACTGGTGTGAACTAGGCCATTGGAAACCATATAACCTACTATCCATGCATTTAAAAAAACAAAACACTGGACTACATGGGGTGTGAACTTTGTCCTCCCAGTGCACGCCAGCAGCTGTGTGTTGAGTGTGGCTGCTGGTGTGAATCAGCCCCTAATGTAATAGAGTGTTATAATGTGACATGTTAGTACTGCTTTTCTCCCCATATAAATCAATGGGAAATGGATCTGAAGCAGGTTGATGCAGCTTAGAAGAAGGTTGAATGGAGGTCAAAAGGAGTTCAACTGCAGGTAAAATGCATCTAACAGTGAACTCTGATCCTAGAAATGTCTCAAACTGATCTCAGATGCAAGCAGAATGTATCTGAATCAAGCTGTGTCAGTCCTTGGACACGGACCCCAGGGTCCTTCATACTTCTGCATTTTTGGAAAGCTTTCCTATACCTAAAACTGCACCTAAAGCTCCTAGAGTGTTTCTGTATTATTCTCCATAATAATATGCTTTATTTAATGATACCGCTGCGTTTAATTAGTTCTCTTTTTTTCATGCAGTGCCTTAAAACAAACCCATGCTTCCAACAGTGTAGCTGTCTTCTATAAGAAAAAAAATGAATATATAGATGAATGAATAGTGTGTTTTACTGGCAGCACACAAAATGCAGGAATGCCCTCTCACCAGAAAAGATGTTAAAAAGCATACAAGAACCACCTTAAAAAAAGCCAGCCTAAGCGCAGAATAGGATAAGTGATCAGGAACGAGTTCCATGCACAAGGCTGCTTTTTAGCGGCATATTCAGCAGCAGTTGTGATAAAACAGCAAGCACATTTCTCATTTCCATTGAGGTGATGGAGCACCGTTCTAATATTTTGCCCAGGATGCCACCTAGCCAAAAGCTGACCCTACTAAGCACTAAGGCAGCATGCTGCATATACAAACTCACGTTACAGCAATAGTTTAGCAGAGGACACGCCGCTCCCACGTGCTCCTCACTAGTCTCCACTTCTGCATCTTGCAGCGAACACTCAGAGCTGCAGTGCAGTGTGTATGGAGGGGGCTCTGAGCCCTCTGCATTTCCACAGCCCATCCTCCTGACGTGCTGCCCTCAAGTCCCTTCTGGAGAGAGAAGAAGGGAGAAGTGAAAGCAGCCGCCTGCTGGGATTTCTGCAGTGAGATAAATCATTTTCTCTGGACATCTTCCAGCAGAAGAATCTCTCAGGACTGGAGAGAGAGCCAGAGTATAGGAGAACTTTATATCAACTCTGCAGAATAACCTCTACTAAGATCAGGGCTATCCGTGTGATCCTCCTCCCTGTTCCTGCATCCTTATATCTAGCTTTATTGTTATATCCCTCATTGACTCCATGTGCCATAAAAATAAGTGGAAGAAAGTGCTTCCCTGTACTGCTACACGCTCTGGAAAACTCTGTTCTAATGAAAAGCTGGGAATTGTTTTAGGATGTGATTTTGAAACCATTAAATATAACCGATTAATGCTTTTACCTTGAAATTGGAAACTGGCACCTTCACAAATGATGTGTCCGTGGCCTCCTACTCCTGATTGTCAGCACCGATCAACCAGGGGCAAAATCCAACTGCCCATAGACATCACAGAGGACTTGATATTCAGGCAAATTCCAACAGACAACCGAGAGCGGAGTTCCATGTAAAACGGGAAGCTCCGCTTGTTTGCATCCTCCTCCCCTCCGCTGCCACATTTGGCACCTTCTGGGGGGGAGCAGATACCTGGTTTTGACAGGTACCCTTTCCCACTTTCGGCTGAGTTCGCCACGGCATGTCATCAATCATGAAGAAAAGAAGACAGCTGCTAACTGACTTCTGTTAGAGGGACATTGGTCCCCTTAGTAATTACCAGTGCTTCTAATAAGTGCCCTCCAGTGCCACCTATCACTGCCCATCAGTACTGCTAATCAGTGCTGCCAATCAGTGCCCATCAATGCCTCATCATCGGTGCATTCTGATCAGTGCACACCAGTGCTGCCTGTCAGTGCCTATCAGTGGCACCTCTCTCCGTGCCGCCTATCAGTGCCACCCATCAGTGCAGCCTCTTCAGTGCCTCCTGATCAGTGCCCACCAGTGCCGCCCTATCAGTGCCCATCAACGAAGGAGAAAAATTACCTGTTTGCAAAATTTTATAGCAAAATATGAAAAATGTTTTGTGTTTTTTTCAAAATTTTTGGTATTTTTTTGTTTGTTTAGCAAAAAATAAATAGCCCAGTAGTGATTAAGTATCAACAAAAGAAAGCTCTATTTGTGTGGGAATTTTTTTTTTTATAAAAATGTCATATGGGTACAGTGCTGCTTGGCCGCGCAATTGGTAACAAAAGGAGAAGACGCCAACCTACGTGAACAAAAATAAAACAAAAATTATAAAAATATTGAAAAATTAACATATAAACTAAATCCTATAACTGCAGCCCCTTTAAATGTGATTCACACAAATGTATATATGGTCTATGGTATATGGTCAATTGTCATACAAAGTGTGAGAGTGCTGAAAGCTGAAAATTGGCCTGGGCAGGAAGAGGGCATAAGTGCCCAGTAAGCAAGTGGTTAAGCTGCCCATATACACTGTTAGATTTCTTTAACAGATTTCTTTAACCCCCAAACAGTGCAGATGAACAAACCACCAGCAGCTGTCAGAATACAGAAACAAAGGCTGCACCTGATTAGATGCATCTGCTGTTCGACCAACATTTTTCCAAGGATGTCAGGTGGAAGGAGGCTGATAGGGCCCACAAAGCAATTTTCATCAGGAACTAAACTAAATTTGCACAGTGTACGGACAGTTTTAGGTAGCCCAAGTATGTAATGTATGTTTGTGGCCAAGGGGAATGGAGGGGTGTAGCAGAGAACAGAAATATATATATATATATATATATATATATTGTATTTTTTTATTTATATTGTTATTTTGTTGAAATCAACTGCATGTTAAGCAGCCAGTATGTCTGCTTAATTAATCTATAAGTTTAGGTGCCCTGCAGGGGGTAGGAGATGAGGTTGATCTCAGCAGGAAGCGCAGACAGCATTGTATCCTGTAGTGCTGGGCGTTGGATGCTAAAGTCTTGGCTGAATTAAAAGGACAATCGAATATGACTATGCTGGCAGAAAGTGTCAGAGTTTCCCCCAGTGATGGACACAGGGGACTTATGTCTGGATGTTCCACTGGAAGAAGACTAGTAGGTGCTTAGAACTGCTGAGTCTGATAGTTCAGTATGGATGGTGTGCTACTTTTGGAACCCTGGGACTGCTGAGACATATAGTTCTGTATTGTCTGTGCTGCTTTCCCGACACCGGAGCTCCCTTTTTTCCCACTTTGTGGATACTTTTTCTGTAGGAATCATTTGCTGCCAGAACCTGGGGGGACCCAAGACTGCTGTGTGCCCAGAAGCCCTTACGGATTGCCCTGCCTGCCCTCTCTGCCTTATGCCCAGAGTTCTCCAAGGTTGGCCCTGCCTTCCCTCTCAGCTGTGTGCCCAGAGCCCTCCAAGAATTGTCTTGCCTGCCCTCTCTGCTGTGTGCCCAGAACCCTCCAAAGATCGCCCTGCCTGCCCTCTCTGCTGTGTGCCCAGAGCCCTCTAAGGATTGCCCATCCTGCCCGCTCTGCTGTGTGCCCAGAAGCCTCCAAGGATTGCCTGCCTGCCCTCTCTACTGTGTGCCCAGAACCCTCCAAGGATCGCCCTGCCTGCCCTCTCTGCTGTGTGCTCATAGTTTTCCAAGGTTTGCCCTGCCTGCCCCACCTGCTGTGTGCCCAGAACCCTCCAAGAATTGCCCTGCCTTCTCTCTCTGTTGTGTGCCCAGAGCCCTTCAAGGATTTCCCTGCTGGCCTTCTGTGCTGTGTGCCCATAACCCTCCAAGGATTGCCCTGCCTGCCCGATCTGCAGTGTACCCAGAACCCTCCAAGGATTGCCCTGCTTGCCCGATCTGCTGTGTGCCCAGAATCCTCCAAGGATCGCACTGCCTGCTTTCTCTGCTGTGTGCCCAGAGTCCTCCAAGGATTGCCCTGCTGGCCCTCTGTGCTGTTTGCCCATAGCCCTCCAAGGATTGTCTTGCCTGACCAATATGCTGTGTACCCAGAGTCCCCCCTTAGAGTGCCCTGCCTGGATCCCCTGATGCCAAGACCACCACATCTAGTACTACGGACAGTCAAACTTGCACAGTGTCAGTCTTTGAACCCTTCCGCCCCTTATCTCCCCTGCTGTTCTTGTTCTGAGCAGCAATCCCCCTGGCTGTTTATCCATGCTGTGCCCATTGCTATTCCAAGAACTGTTTATCCATGCTGTACCCATTTCTACTCCGTGAACTGTTTATCTGTGCTATGCCCATTGCTACCCCGAGAATTGTTTATCCATTCTGTGCCCATTGCTACCCCAAGAACTGTTTATCCGTGCTGTGCCCATTGCTACCCCGATAACTGTTATCTGCTGTGCCCATTGCTACCCCAAGAACTGTTTACCCATGCTGTGCCCATTGCTACTCTGAGAACGGTTTATCCTTGCTGTGCCCATTGCTACCCCAAAAACTGTTTAGGCATGCTGTGCCCATTGCTACTCCATGAACAGTTACACTATATTTTGTGTTCTTTGATACTCCGTGAATTGCGTATTCATGGCGTGTCCCAACGCCACCGCTCCTGTGCACACAAGTCTCCCAATAAAACGCCGCCAGTTGGGTTTCGCATGATCTGCCTGCTGTGCTCTCTCTCTCTGTGCTCCTAGTTCGTCACAAGGGAAGAGAGCAGGAGGGCATCTCACAAGCGTTGTCTTGAAGAAAATAATAGTGATTGGCTGCAACAATCCAGCACATCTGATTGCTATTTTCCTCAAGGTGAAATCTGTTGGGGAAGTATTTAGCATCATGCTTTTGGCTGTGGATTTTTGGCTTATTGCCTGATCTAACTGAAGAAGGCTTTATCAGTGATCATCTCTTATGTCTATGAGCACCTCAAAGCTAAGCTTCAGACAAACTTACAGAATAGCTGTAGCCATACATAGACTTGGGGCACCACTTCAGATTAATATCCACAACTCCGGAGACTCTCATTGTTGGTTGGAGGTGGAGAAAGCAAAGATCTCATCCCAGCTCTGTGCAGACATTCCTGGAAGGTAAAAGTTCAGACCGTCGTACACCAGAACAGGCCAGATAACTTGGCTTCAGCCTGGCTCCATCAAGGCCACATCCTCCGACACGTTTCATTCTGCCCAGAGGGTGACCCCCATGTGGGTGGGGCGAAACACGTCAGGAGTATGGCCTGCCTGATTTTTTTATCTGGGCTGTTCTGGTGTGTGGCGGTCTAAAGGTTTTTTTTTTTTTTATAACAGACTAGTTGTTTTACCAAATTATTTAAATTTCTGTCCATGCAGTCCTGAGATTTACACAGCTCTTACACAGCACAGCCAAGTTTGGCTGGGCAGGAGACCTGATTTTTTTTTCTGCAGTTAAAGCAGACCCAGATCCTGTCCCCTTAAAGCATGAATAACAGCACAGTGCATGTGCTGTGTAATTTGGCCCCTTCTATCACCTAAAAAACATGACTGATTCTGCCTGGTTCTGCCCTCACCCCTGTAAACTGACCAGGGTTTATCATGGCTGCTGAGCCCTGACACTGTGGTCAGTTTACGTGCCTCCATCACCCGCAGCTCTCCTCTGTGCTCTCCCCCTTCTCCTCCCTGCCTGCCAGCTCCGTCCACTCCCCAGCCCTCCCCTCCTGCTGCTATTATAACTACACTATAAACATACAATCCCCTCTCTAAAATAACATTATGTGTCCCTGTGTCATATAAAAAAGATGCCGATCTGTACCTTATATCAGAGTGTCTATATGTGATTCCTCGGCTCTCTCTCCTCTCTGGCTGACACCGGCGGGAGTTCTCGACCCCTTCCGCTATAGCTGTCAGCTGGGGAGAGGAGAGAGCCGAGGCGTCACGTAAAAAGCCGGGAGACGCTCTGATATAAGGTACAGATGGGCATCTTTTTTATATAACACGACATGGGCACATAATGTTATTTTACAGAGGGGATTGTATGTTTATAGTGTAGTGGCTTAACAACCATTTTAAGTATCACTTACAGGTCTTGTCCCTCCCCTATCCTGTGACTGGACAGTAAAAAGAGAAGCAACAGAATGAATTAATTTGTCATTCTGAACCCCCCCCCCCCCCATTTCTCATTAGCATGCTCCTTGTTAGCATTTGAGCACTGCAGCAAAACTGGCTAACTTTATTTTCTCTACTTTGTCTTTTCTCTATTTAAAGTATAGATTTTCATTTTAGAAAGAATAGCAGAGGGTTAAAACACTTGTCATCTGTGTAACTTTAGGGAGATTTACCTTCACTTCCTGTGCGGCAGACCCAACATGAAGTGAGAGAATATCTTTCCAATATGAGAAAAAATTCAGACAGGAGCGAGTCCCCTCATTAGAAGATTCCCCTCTCTATTCTTCTTCTGGTGGCAACACAAAATTATAGATTTACCATCATTTTCATTCCAGGTGATGTCGGTGATCGGGATAATTAGCCAGAATAATTCTCCCTAATGGATGCACAGGTAGCAATAAATAAATGACAGTGACTCTAACCCTTCACTGCTCCAAATCAAAAAAAATTGTTTGCCTTTAGTTTTACTTTAAATTAACCCTTTGAAATCCGCTTTATCCTTTGCTCATCCTTCTTCTGTTCAACACACATCAGTGATTCTGTCTGGACTCCAAAGTGATGCAAGAATTTTTATGTCCCCTGGTTGAAGATGCATCATCCCGGGTGTTTTCGTTAACTTGTGCCAAAGTCCTTCAGAAAGAAGGGAACACAGTTACAGCACTTGGCACCTCCGGTCTGATATGACTTAAGCCTTGGACTTGGACGACGTCACTTTGCTGCAGTGCAAAGTAAAATGCTGGGAACGATATGTCATGCAGAGATACAGCCCAAATCTCTGCATCCTGGGCTGCATTCAGCTTGGGGTGATTAACGGTTACATAAGCCATTTGCTGATTCCCAGGGATACAGGCAGACACAGGTCTTATGAAGCATATACATAAACCCCAGGCTCGGGATATTCAGACATGTTGGAACTTTGCATTTATCCAGACCAATATGGCATCACCTTTGTCCGCTAATTAGGTTAATAAACAGTCTCTGTCCACTGACTAATTTGCAGGCATGACTGTAAAAAAATATTAAAAGGGAATGTGCAGTCTTTGAAATGTTCTTTTAGATCGACAAGTGAAAGAGAACAGTTTAATGCAAACTCTCTTATCGCTGTTTATTCATGTTTTTTTAAAAATGTATATTTGTTTAAACCACCCCCCTAAGGAGCCGCACGTGAAATGGGATCCCCCACCCTGCACAGCCAGGCACACCAAATTTTTACAGGCACACTTGAGAACAGTCCAGTACTTTGTTTTTATTTATTGAGGGAATAGAACTTAGATGGGGGTAGGAAAATTATGGGATGCCCACTTGACTTCAGACAACTTCAGGGGACAACTTTCCTATACACACTCCTTCTCTTCCTCCAGCACTAGCTTGCTTGCAGAACTGCAGCTGGCACGCTGTTTTGTGGATCTGACAAAGGCCGATTTAGAAGCAATATCCCTTTGCAGGCAGGAGCCGAGGCCCCCTTTAAGTCAGTGTCCAGCATACATCCCTGTGGCTACTGATCCCAGCACCACCTTTTCAGGCCCTGCCAGCCCGCCTGGCTGCAGTTGCCCCTTTCATTAGCCCTCCTGGCTACTTCTCCACAGTCCTCCCAGACTGACGCTCTCTCTCCACAGTCCTCCCGGACTGCTCACTCACCAGCTGACTCCTTAAGAGATCTCCTGGATGTGCTGACTCTCTCCTGCTGTCCTCTCCTTGCTCCCATGCCTGCAGGAAGGATTCCTCCATGTGTTGTAGAGGGTCCCTCCATCACCCGAGCCCTAGGCCCGAGGTCACCCCCCCCCCCAGACTAGGGGGCACCCTTGAGTGCCACGACAGCCTCTTCACTACTCCATCTTCCACCTGACGGCCCCTGCTGGCATGATCCATGAATATTTATGAGGTACCTGCCCCCTACCAGCCCATCTTGCTGGGGATTGGCTGGGGCCCTCATCAATACTCCATGCAGCTCATCCTAGACTGTTTCCTCTAACTTCTGGAGGCTTATCCAAGGTTTCAGAGAGCAGTCGGAATTACCAGAGATGCTGCTTGCTGAGTCACCCAGCCTCCCTGAGTCACTCAGCCCTGACCCAGATTCAACCCAGGCCTGGCTCTCAGCCAATCCATTTTACCTACTCTAACAACTAACCTATTTACATTTAGCACACTAGAGGATGCTACATTTGTAATCATATACAGCAAATACATGAGGGCATTATTTATGTATGCACTGTTCCATGCTTTGCAGTGATTATTTCACCCCATAAAAGGTGCAGAGGATTTTTCAAACTTTTATTTCTTAACATGTCTTGCTGAAAAACAACATGGGCCCTCCTGACAGCTGTTTTACATGCAACACAGACCCAAACTACCTGAGCAAAGTGTGGTGTTACCTGTGGAAAAACTGTTGAAATGGCCTGTTTTGTTATACTGTGAGATGTGTTAAGAAATTAGATTTCTAGATTTAGATAATGATACCCATGCTCTGTTTTCAAACTAAAGCTGGGTATACATGTACTGAAAGTTCCATGCCCTGGAAGATGTTCTTTACGACAAAGCACGTAGGGTGGAGCCATTTGCTGACGTTATCACGTACTGGAAGTGACCCAGAAGTTGCTGTATGTGCCGGTTACAATTGTATTTTTAATGTGCAATTGCTTTTTTTATAAGTGCAATAGTTGGGTTAATAAAAGGTGGCAGAAGGTTTTTACATTATGTGGGGTGTTTGTTTCTCCCCTGAGCTAATGCGGTTGAAGACCAGAGGTGGATGCTTGGATGGCAGCGGATGCTAGATGACTCTGAAAGAAGGGAGTAAGACGCCATTGATACCTAACAATATTGGCCATGCTGTTTAGCACTTTAATTAGGTGGTCATATCCATTTGGTAAGCCTGCATCTTACCACTATCCTGGTGGAGGTTTTGGATTTACCTTGGAAAAAAAAAATGTCATTTCGAATCACGTTCAATGGACTTTCTTTATAGTATTTTTGGGACTTTCCTTTTCACACATTTTATATGTTTGTCTATATCAGATATATAGATTTTTTTTGTTTTGTTTATGAATTGGACACTTTTTATGTATTTATGAATTGGATATTTATATATTAATTTAGATCAGTTTTTTTTCATTTTGCTTTTAACACACAACACAGTAGATTTTAGTATTGTGTTATCTAGGGTGATACCTCCTAGTGTGTTTGCCGCTTACTAAATATTTTGCACACTTGCGTGGTTTTCTTTGTATTACAAATGTACTAAAAGTTGTCCAGTTCAGCATGAATCAGTTGACTTTCATTACATGTGTACCGATGACTGTTCGACAGAAGCTGGCTTCTGTCGAACGGCCATGCTGGAAAACTAGCATTTATTCAACTCATGCAGCCAATGGCCGCAAACGCTGATCTGTGTATTCTGATGGAGAGGGGGATCCCTGCTGTCAGAATACAAAGACACAGAGGGAGAGATCATTGCTTGTGTTGATGCAGCGATCTGTGAGGTTTTTTTTTCCATTCATCCCACTGGTTGAACAAAAAAAAAAACTCAGTGTGTTTAAGCCTCGTACACACGGGACGACGATCGTACATACGATCGTCGCAAATCGTATGTTGCATAATGTAACTTGCATACTGCACTACATGATCGTACGACCACAGAAAACGTTCAGGTGCATGTAATTAGCATCCGGCCGTTCCTGACTTCTGAGCATGCGTGTTTTGCACAATACAACTTGTTGTACCAACTTCTCTGCACACACGATACAACGGTCGTATGAGCGCTTGTTGGTACGACCAAGTTTTCTAGTCTGCTCATACAACTCCCTCGTGCGACCGTCGTATGTTCGACTGTTCTTAACGCGCATACGAACGATCGATATCGCATACAACGGTCGTTAGTACGACCTGTTGTATACAATCATTGTCCCGTGTGAACGAGGCTTAACTCTGCTTTGGGGGCACAGAGACCAACAAAAGTTATGAAAGGCAGCAGAGATGGAAAGTCTGACTCTTGTCTGGCATTTTTTTTTTTTTTTTTAAATATAGCTAGCCTGTGTGTTGATTGCCACCATAATTTTTGTTTGTGGACTGGACAATGGTTGTACTGCTGCTTATCACAATGCAAATCTTCAAGTCAGCTGATTCCCTAAAAACAATGCCCTCCCTGTGTGGCTGATATCTTATCTCTATTAACTTCTCTAGTGAATATGCATAAAACATTTGTAAGGCCTCATGCACACAGGACGTTAAAAAAAATTCTGAAAACGTCAGTAGCTTTGTAGTGACTTTTTCAGCTTTTTTCCAGCGTTATTGCACTAGCGTTTTTTAACGTTTTTCAGCAGTAGCGTTTTTGAGCATTTTTTTTTTTTTAAATGGATCTAAGGCCTCATGCACACAGGATGTTTTTGGACTTTTTTGCAGCAGCTATTTTTAGCTTCAGATGTTTTTTCCTACAGTCAATAAACTCCCCATCTTGTTATCCTATGCACACATAGGCTGTTATCAACTGTTTTTAGCTGGGGCATTTTTGAGCTGTAAAAAAACCCCAAGACTATTGGGTTCTGAGAGATGTTTTTCAGCTGAAAAAAAAACGCTCAAAAACGCGGCTCACCAAGGTTTTTGGACGTTTTTGCTCCATTGAAAAAAAATAAATAAATAAAACGATACTGCTCAAAAACGCTAATGCAAAACTCTCAAAAAAACTGAAAGAACTCACTACAAAGCTACTGACGTTTTTAGAATTTTTTTTTAACGTCCTGTGTGCATGAGGCCTAAAACTAGTGACTGCCCGTCCATAGGGGGCGCATGGGCGCCCCCCCAAGCGTTGTCAGTTTAAGAAGTGTCCGGGCGCTGGACACACAGCGGTCTATGGGAAGCTGATTTGCCCATGTTTAGGTTGTGCTCGGGGCGCAAACAGTGCGCCCTAAACACTCCCCACTCTACAGTGGCTCCTGTCCTTGTTGCGGTGCTTTTTAGGCACTGCAGCAGTACTTCTGGTTTCCCGGCCATCACTCACTGTGCTGTGTGGAGGGCGGACTGCAGAGACTGGCATCGCTACTTAGGGAATCCAGAGAGGAGACGGTGCAGAGCAGGATAAGCAGCCCCTACATCTGGGCTTGTGTGTATAATCATCCCACCGGACTACACTCACTCTCTGTCTCTGGTAAAGGTTAGTGTAAACTACTGCACCTTCTAGTGCCTGCAATAGGGGTTATTTACTAAATCTGCTAAGTGCAAAATCTGGTACAAATCTGCATAGCAATTAATCAGCTTCCAGGTTTTATTGCCAAAGCTTAATTGAACAAGCAGAAGTAGGGTTGCCACCTCATCCAAATCAATAGTAAATCAACACCCAATGCGTACAATAAATGGTTTGTAAAGCCAAAACGTTTTTGTTTTGGATAGATTAGGTAATGGTAAAAAGCCTTTCAGGTTTGTTTGGTTTTGCCATTTTCTTTTATTCCTGTCCCAGAGAAACAGGAACCAAGATCAAATCTCTCCAAAGTGAGGGAAATTCCCTCTAATGCCTCGTACACGCGGTTCGATGGTCATATACAACAGGTCGTACGAACGACCGTTGTATGCAAAATCGATTGTTAGTACGAAGAGACATGTGTGCTATGTTGCCAGCATACTGGCGAACAACCACGATGGTTTCAAAAGATCAAACGAGTATGTTGAGGGTAACGTGCTGGCAGCATGCAGCCGACAAGATTAGCACGCATGATTGTTAGCTAAAACGTATGTTGCCAGCAAGCATGCTGGACAACATATACTGGTAGCTTGGCGCACATGCTCCGTAATCTCCCTTAAAGGGAGTGAAACCTCTCTAAACTAGAACCAAGGACAAAGAGACCCTGTCCTTATTTTCTTTTACCGTTTTGGTTTGTTTGGACTTTCCGAAAAATGGTAATGGATTAGATAGGTTTTGTTTTTGCAAA
>BLSH010184541.1:2548039-2562262 GCA_018402905.1 Glandirana rugosa
GTATTATTTTTTATTGGTTTACAAAAACCCGCAATTGCAACATTGTTACCTGAACTTGCTTTTATCCGTGTATTTGGAAATTTGGTTATTTTTTATTATGAATTTGGAATAAAACAAACAGAAGTTTTTACATATTACGCTATGGGAGCCTCTTTTTGCTCTTTTCCCTAACAACTGGACGGATGCACGCCCCACAACGAGGAACATCAGTGGATTATAAAGATAGGCATTTCACCCCTGCAGGGGTAATGCCCTCTGGTAAGGAGGGGTCCAAAGGGGAGCACGTGTGATCAACACTTCTGCCTCACAATTGTGTTATGAATTAGTTTGCACAGGAAACCACCTATGAGCACTGAACACTTTATATTGTATGAAGATTATATCAACTCATTTATGCAAAGAAAATAAGGATACCTGGGACTTGTGATATATGAACTGTATTTTATGCATTTTTTTAAAGACATGAATTTTTGAATCCCACAGAACTTTTAAACATAGCAGCTCACCACTAATGAGACTCAGGTTGATTCAATGGTATTTTTGGAAGTTGTAAGGTGTATGCAATTGCACAGTTGCACATACAGATTTATTTTTTATTTTACATATACCTTTATTATTAAGTTTATGGAATATTGAAATACACAGGAAGACACAGTAGCACTTTTGCACTTTATTAAAACTGGTTTCAGACACAACTTTTCCAAAAAATTTTAGCCTATATTAACACACCATACTAGCACTTTACCTAACATATACTTTATATACACGCTCAGATAGCGCCACATCCAACCTCACATACTGAAAAACCTCCTGTGCTACAGCTCCCCACCCAGACCTGTCCAATGAGGAGAGCAACAGCCACTGGAGCCGCTGCACTTGTGTACATCGCTGGATTGGATCGGGCTCAGGTAAGAAGAAGGGGGGGGGGGCTTTTTCTTACCTGAGCCCGATCCAATCCAGCCATGTACACAAGTGCAGCGGTTCCAGACGCTGTTGCTTTCCTCATTGGACAGATTGATAGAAGCAAGGGCCATTGGCTCCCGGTGCTGTCAAGCAAAAGCTATGACACGGGAGTGGAGGGCGGGGCCAAGTCCCACTGTCTGTGTCAATGGACGCCAGCAGTGGGACTCGGGAAAGTGGCTTTCCGTGGGAGCACCCGATGAAGAAGAGTAAATGACGGCTCCCATGCAAATGCGTGGGAGTGACGTCAGTGCGGCTCCTGCCAATCACAGCGCCTGGGTCCGCGCTGTGATTGGTCGGACCCCGGAAGATGACGGACACAACTTAATGCTGGTCACAGCGTTAAGGTAAGCATTTCATAAGCATTATACTAGCTCATCATGCTTTCTCTTGCAGGTGTCCCCCCACCCCAAGCCTTGACAACCACTTTAACCACTTGCTTACTGGGCACGTAAACCCCCTCCCTGCCCAGGCCAATTTTCAGCTTTCAGCGCTCTCACTCTTTGAATTACAATTGCGCGGTCCTGCAACACTGTACCCAAATTAATTTTTTATCATTTTTTTTCACACAAATAGAGCTTTCTTTTGATGGTATTTAATCACTACTGGGATTTTTATTTTTTGATAAACAAACAAAAAAAAATACAGAAAATTTAGAAGAATATAAAAAAAAACATTTTCGTAGTTTGTTATAAAATTTTGCAAACGGGTAATTTTTCTCTTTTGTTGATGTGCTATGATAAGCTGCACTGGTGTGCGCTGATGAGGCTGCACAGATAGGTGGCACTGATTGGTGGCACTAAAGGGTACTAATAGGTGGCACTGATGGGCACTAATAGGTGGCACTGGTGGGTGGCACTTATTGGCAGCACTCATGGGAACTGGCTGGCGCTGGTGGGCATTAATAGGTGGTACTGGTGGGCACTGCTTAGCAGGGCTGATATGCACTGGTAGGTGGCACTGGTGGGCATTGTGTGGTCTGTAGTATGCGAGACCGATGTCTTGTTTACTCCAGATGGTAATCGCTGTTTTTTTTTTTCAAAGCCGGTGTTTAGATCCCTTGATCAGCTGTCATTGGCTGACAGCTGATCACGTAGTAAGGGGCCGCATCTCATTGAGTCGCTGATCACAGAGTGGACGCCCTCCCGGCAATTTATGCCCGCGATGTACCCGTCTTTCGGCTATAGCGCGGGCGCAAAGAGGTTAAAGTGGAACTTTAGTTAGAAAATTAAGTCCTGCTAGATCACTTCAGGCTGACCCATTTTGCAGGTATAGCTATGTAAAACCGCACATGTTCAGTTTATCTTCATTTTTAGGCACTGTGTGGAATTTGTAGAGGCCGGTCTGCTGACAACATAAAGATTTACTGCTGTTCAGGGGCTCTGGGCTTCAGCAAAATGACAGCCTCCAGCAAGAAGAAACAGGAAGAGTTTACAGCACACACTAATTTTGGTAGCATAATTATTATTGTGGAATGTATGCTCCTTGCTAAAGAACATTATTTTTGTCAAGTTGTTTTGGGTGAAGATCTGCTTTAAAGGGGCACTCCAGTCTTTCTGAGAGTGCCAGGACAGAAAGTTAGAGCTGTAGTCTTCTCTTATACTACTTCACAATCAACAAGGAAGAAATCAAGGAAGTCCTATCTTTTTTTTTTTTTTTCTTAGGATGCAGACCTCTCCAGAAGTTGTATTCTATGTTTTCCACCATCTGGCTCCTATCAAGACTATGCACAAAATGCAGTTTCATTAGTAAACTCTCCTGCATCCCTCAACCCAAGTAGCTCTCAGTGAAGAACCTAAAATCTGCATTGTATATATCTTGAGCAATTTTTTTCTGAACTGGAATTTTCTTTCAAAAGAAGATTGGGCACAAAAAACATGCACACCTAGGCCCCCTCTGCCATCTTCTTCAGATGTCACCAGGGGGGTTCAGCTGCCTCCTCCGGGTTCTTGCCGCTAACTTGTGATGAAATGCGTGTGACGCACAGGACCCCGCAGCTTTCAGGGTTCCAAAAAAGTTATTTAACCCCCCCAAAAAAAGGAAAATAAATAAAATTGTGTGGTAAGAAGGAGCAGGAGGGGAATGGGAAAAAGTGAATGGGGTGGGTGAAGGTCTGCTTCCAAGGCAGAGACTGAAGTTACCTTCTCCTAGCATGATGTGGAATTTCAGCTGGTGTGTAGGGGGTGAGGGGAATCTTATATAAAGGATTGCAAATAATTAAACCCAATTTTATAAAATTAAACACCTTTTAGAACTAGCTTCAGCAAATGTTTGAATGGATATTTAGACTGAAGGATAGCTTTCCGTCCTTCCACATCATTCATATATTTTATTGTAGTTGGCTAGCTCCAAAGCTGTGTCCTATTACAACGCCGAACATTATAGGAAAATAATGATTTTGCTTGTTTGCTGTGGATGTAAGGACAGGGGAATGAGCAGAGATCAGAGAATGCGGATGCAGGAACTGTCCCGGCTGCAGTATATTCATTAGCCTTCAATGCATAGAACAGTGAAGTGCTGATGCCAGGTCCTCTGTGAGGTTTAATGACACATCACCGCTCCACTGGATTCAATGACTCTCCAACCAACTCTATTCTAATTCTCTAAAGATCATTGAGCTGCCAGCCAATGACACCGTATGAGGGTTTATGCTACTTAACAGCACCCTCTACTGGCTCAAAAGTATGGTAGCCAAGAAGCAGTAGGAATTATTAGTTTTCGGAATTTGTTAGCTCATAAAGGAAAGCATGTAGTAACCTTATTTATCAAGGCAAAGTGCAGCAACGCATTGCAACCAATCCGGTTAACAGCTCTTTTGTTAACCACTTAAAGACCAGGCCTATTTTGACACTGTATTTTTTTTTTTCTAGAAAGCTACTTAGAACCCCCCATATGTGTGCGCAGCCTAATGCATTAAGGTGTGCACCCTGGGCCGGTGCTACCACTAGGCAGCCGCCTAGGGCACAGTGCTGCCTAGAGGCGCCCGGCTACTGGTTTCCCTCCGCGTCTGCATGCTCTGCAGGCTGCAGCATGTAACTAACTCAGTCTCAGGCAGCTGCTCCATCCTATTGGTAGTGTAATTAGAGGCGCAGCACTGGAGCCAGCGCTAGAGGGAGCAGAGCCGATGCTTCCTGTATAGTGCCGCCTCCTGTCACATGGGCAGGGCAAAGGGGGTGGAGCCAATGGGGGCAGCATAATGAGGTTTCGCTTAGGGTGTCAAAAATCCTTGCAACAGCCCTGTGTGCACCTCAAAGCTCAAACACACATGGCTTTCTCTGCAGCCTCAGCTGCACTGGACAGTGAATGAATGGAAAGTGCTCTGTATTGAGTGGCTTCCTATTCATTCACAAACTGAAGTAAACAAAGTTTACTATGCTTCGGTTATGAATGGACACAGAGTGTGTTCATTTAGAAAAGTAAGAGGCTGGTAAATGACATATTTACTAACCCTTTCCCTCCTCTCCATCCTGAAACATCCCCCCACAGCAGCTGGGGGGAGAGAAGGGAAGTCAGCAGCACTGCGGAGCAGGGGGCCAACAAGGAGGGGGGGGGGCCCGTGCAGTAGGGGGGATCGGTACCACACATTGTGATTAGGGTGTGCCCAAGCATACCTAGCACAGCCCTGCACATGCCTATGGAACCCCCAAACATTATATATTTTTAAACAGAGGCCCTAGAGAATAAAATGCATTTTTTTCACACTATATTTTCAAATGCTTTTTTTTTTTTTTGGGAAAATACACTTTAATGAATTTTAATGCATGCAACACAATATAATATCCATTTTTTTGGGTAAAATATACAAGATGATGTTACGCTGACTAAATAGATACCTAACATGTCATGCTTTAAAATTCCGCATGCTCGAGGAATAGCGCCAAACTACAGTACTTAAAAATCTCTATAGGTGATGTTTTAAAAGCCTTTACAGGTTACTAGATTACACAGGAGGTTTGGTGCTAGAATTATTGCTCTCGCTCTGATGTTAGTGGCGATACCTCTCATGTGCGGTGCGATCGTTGTTTATGTATGCATGCGGGACTGGCAAGTGCATTCTCTATTGTGTGCGAGCACGGTGGGACAGGGATGCTTAAAAATATATATATGTATATATTTTAATAGTGAGCGTCATGTGTGACAAACAACCCCTTTTCAAGAAAATATGGTCCCCCTGGCTTACACACCTACAGGTATGTAAGCCAGGAGCTGTTCACTTGGATGACTGACAGCGGATTCCCAGATGGATTCACTCTTTTCTCTTCCCTCTTTCCTTCTTCTCTTTCACCTCTTTATTTCCTGCCAAACCACGGTATTGTGTTTCTATGGTCTCCTCGCTTCTCCTCTCCTCTGTTAACCCAGATACTCCTGGGTATATAGTTGGGAATAGGGTCCCCCTTAGGGGACAGGTGTACTACATGTTTACTGAAAAAGTCTCACTTATTTCATAATATGCCACCTGAACCCAACTTACTGTGGTTTACCCTTAGTAATATAGTGTATCTGTGATCATGTTGCTTTGCATACTCACCATGCACTAGGTGGCTGGAAGAATGGTTGCTTTGTTGAGTTCATGAAGCGCCAACATTCTATTAGTAACTCAGAACTAGTTACTGTCCTGCCTTATAGTCTAGTTAAAATGTGTTGGGGGACTCATAACAGCGTGTTATGGTGAACAGTAATCTTTATTAAGCCCCACGTTTGTTATTCTTCAATGTTGCTTACTTGGAGTAAGCGAGGATTGTTTGCTGCTCTACCAATTGATCTTTTTGTTTTACTAAAACAATTAATAAAAACTATTGAAACAGAATATATATATAGAATTATTTTTTTTATTTTTACACTGTCTTTAAAAAAAAATCACTTTCATTGCTATCACAAGGAAATGTAAACATCCTCTTTACTGAGACATCTGGGGTTTATTAGACCCCAGATCTCTCCTCTGCCCCCTCCCCATCCCCCTAAGTTCCGCTGTATTGGAGTCCCACGATCCTCCGCTGTCAGAATCCACCAGTCCGAGGAAGCAGAAATCTGGCTTTCTCTCTTCTCCACAGTGCTGACTGGACGAGCTAGACGGATTCTGATTTGTGAGTGCTGACCAATAAGAATCACTCTGGTCCATACTGGCTATGTAGATGGATAGGAGATTAAGCCACCGGGATTTCAAATCCCTGGACCGCAGCATGCTGGCACCTGGATTGCAGAACTCCAGTACAGCAGGACTGGGGGGGAGGGGGGGTGGAGAGGGTCCAGTGTAAGGTCACCTTACGGATTTTCTAGGTGGAATTACACTTTAAAAAGCATCTGATCAAACCAAGATCCATTTGATCAGATGCTTTTACATGCTGGGGAAACCAGAATCGTCAAAAAGACTCATTACTTCCAGTTTCTAATACCATAGAGATAATTGGAGAAGATCTGGTCCACGATCACCTCTATGTTAAGCCGGCGGAACTGCTAATTAGCTGCTAGGATTGCTTTTACAAAAAACAAAATCAGTTGCAGGCATCATCTCGGTATAACCACGTAGACAGGGTGATTTACATGTACGTTACCCAGTCTTAAAGTGGTTATAATACCTGCAGTCCCCAGAGGAGAAGGAGGGTTTAGTGGACAGAAATCACATGTGTCAGTGTTACTTACCCCTAGGATGGTCATTAAAGGCTTAATCACTGTTGCCTGTTCCATCAGAGAAGAGGGAAGGAAAGTGTTAACCTACTTGAGGTTCCCAAGAGAGAGATTCAGGCCCCTAAACAAGGCAGATTCCTCCACCAATGTATTTTGGGAGACATCTGCCAATCTATTGTTAGCTTTGTCTATGGTGAGATTTTTAAAAAGTTACGCACTGATGAATCTACATAGTTGGCAGCGAAAAATTGTTTTGGACAAGATGGTTCGGCGTGTTTACTTAGTATGCACAGATCTCACCATAAAGCAGTATGGCTGGTAGGGGAGAAATATACAGCACACTGCGTCTGGATGTAAATAATCTGGAGTCATCAAACTGCGATGCAGACATCCTGCAGATGAGCAGAATGAAAGCAGAATGTGGAGAGCAGATTATGTAATGATATTAATTGGGAGGAACTTTCTGCCAGCAAAGAATCAGCACTGACAATTGCGAGTTGCGGAAACTGTCAGTCTGCACGTTACTAGAGCAAAGCAAAGGGAGATTTGCCTTATTCTAATGTGAATGTTTTACATTTATTCTTTGGCCGGCCATATACAAAGTGATCTGATCATGCGGAACTGAACAATCCGAACCATAAATTATCTCCTGTCATTCTGTCACACTGTTATTCCATGGACTTTGGGGCTGCATCCATACTGCTGTCCCTGAGTCAGTACTACAGTGCAGATATATTTCTGCTGGTTGCAGAAATGTCCAATTTTGATAGATCACACAAATGACAAGATTGTGGCACATTGGTTCATACTTTGCAGAAGTAGCAGCCTTTGCACCTACTTGGACCACTAATTGCTCCCCAGGCTTACATGGCTCAATAAGTACATGGGATTAGCAAAGGAATTGCTTTGTGCTGCCTCACATCATGTTTACCAATTTTTTATTGGAAGGAAATAAAGTAGGATACATGGAGGTGACAATACAATATTAGGTACAGTAGAACATATAGGTTTAGCATGACATTGGGATAATATCTTAAGGTTATAAAATTTGCATATGAAGATTGAAAATGAAATACAATGGTTAATAATGACAATATTATCTGAAACATAACTTTAGGAGATGATATCAGTGTATGTAATATAAATGACCTGATGAGAGTGTCATAACAAATCCCAGTAAGACTATTTTTCTTTGTGAACATGTCTGGAGTCATGTAACGTATGATAAATGTACTCTGTGATTCTGATTTGGTCCATTCTGTGAAGGACTTGAGGCCAGGGTAAATTATTGGATCTCCAATTGCAGGCTACCATCCATAAAATAGCACTGAATAAGGAGTGGATGAGTCTTAAGCATTGTATGGGAATATCTGGTATAGCTTGAAACAATAAGCATACTTGAGGGGACAGGGAGATTTGTTTGTTCATAAATCTGGAGATCTTACTTTTGGCTAAGTTCCATATAGCTTTAACATGATCACATTCCCAGAAGATATGAAGAGTGGTGCCTAATAGGTTACATCCTCTGAAGCAGTTCTGGGGAGAGGATGGGTACATCAAATTTATTTTCGCAGGAGTTAGATACCATCTAGTGAAGAGTTTTATCGGGGTTTCTCTAAAGGCGGTAGCATGATTACATTTATGAGAGTTATCAATCATTCTGTACCAGTCTTTAATAGATATCGTGAGGTTGAGATTTGTTTCCCATTTCAGCATCGCTTGTGTTTTTGTTGGGGAAGTGATATTGAGAGTATAATTGTATAGAGTGGAGATCAAACCCTTCCCTCTAGGAGAATGTAAACAAAGAATCTCTAAAGGTGTGAAAGGTGGGATCAAGTTTGTTGAAAAATGTCTTTCGTAAACATTTTTAATGATGGCGTGGTGTTGAAGAGTTGCTTCAGGGAAATCATATTTAGTTCTAATTTTATCTATAGAAAGAAAAGCACCATTTTCAGAGAGGGTAAATAGGTTGGTGATTTTGTGCTTTTTCCAGCTTAGGAGTTCAGGAATGTCATCTTGGTTGTGAGATACTATTTTTTCACCTATGAATGAAGCTAGTGGTGGTGGATTGGAAATGAGCTTCTGGGAGTCTTTGTGTTTGGACCAAAATTGAAATAAATGGGCTACTATTTTGTTGCGTTGATGTAGTTGTCTATATTTTATAGATTTGGACCAAAGAATTCCATTTAGATAAAAAGGCTCAATTGAGGATGATTCAAAAGATAGCCATGGAATGTTCTTGGGGTCAGTCGACCATTGTATAAGATGTGTCAGTCTAGCAGAGATATAGTACTGCCAAATGTTAGGTAAACCAAGACCTCCTGTTTTAGTAGGTCTGTAAAGTGTTTGTACGTTGCTTCTAGGTTTTTTGCCTGACCATATAAAAGAGTTAATGACTTTTTGAAGATTAGCCAATTGATATTTTGGAATATTAATTGGAAGAGAGCGAAAATAATATAATAATTTTGGTAAAACTGTCATTTTAATTGCACAAATTTTGCCTAAGAAAGATATATGGAGTGAAGACCACGATTTTAGTAGATTTTTGATGTGAGAGAATAATGGTGGGTAGTTGTGTTGGTATATAGTGTTAAAATTTGGGGTGATTTGTATGCCTAGATACCTGAAAGAAAGGGGAGACCAGGTGAAGGGAAATCTATCTTTGATTTGTTGAGCAATATCATTAGATATATTTATAGGTAATATCGAGCATTTAGAGAGGTTGACTTTGAGGCCAGATATCTGATGAAAATCATCAAGTGTTTGTAATAGAGTCGGTATAGAATTAATTGGGTCGGATAGAAAAAGGATGGAGTCATCCGCATAGAGACTGAGCTTATACTCTTTCTGATCTTTGGTATAGCCCATGATCTTGTTATTATCCCTTATATGTATCGCCAGGGGTTCTAACGCTAGGGCGAATAATAAGGGGGAAAGGGGGCAACCCTGTCTCGTGCCTCGAAATAGAGGTAAAAATTCTGAATTAGCTCCTGGAATTTTGATCCTCGTTTGTGGGTTATGATATAGTGCTTTAAATCCATGGAGGAAGGAGTTAGTGATACCAAATTTTTTAAGAGTTTGATCCAGATATGACCAGCCCACGCTATCAAACGCCTTGTTGATATCCAAACTCAACAGGCTAACCGGGCGAGAGCTATGATTGGCGTCTTGAATTATATTTATAACTAACCTGATATTGTCCGTAATTTGTCTCTGGGGCATGAATCCAGTCTGGTCTGGATGAATCAGGGAGTTAATTACTTTAGCTAGTCTGTCTGCTAATAAGCGGCCGAAAATTTTTAGATCATTGTCTAGGACAGATATGGGTCGAAAGTTTTGAGGAAGAGAGTGATCTTTTAATGGTTTGGGTAGAAGGGACATGTTTGCTAGAAGCATTTCCTCTGGAAAGAAGTTACCTTTAAGTATGTGATTAAAAAGTGAGCATAGTTGAGGGGATAGGATATCAATGAATTTTTTGTAGTAGGTGGAGGAGTATCCATCTGGGCCAGGAGCAGTGGATGATTTTAATGATTTGATTATTTTCTGAATTTCGTCTATTGTGCAGGGGGTATTGAGCAAGTCTGTTTGTTGGGGAGATAATGAAGGAATGTTTAGAGAGTCAAGCCAATCGGTGATGATATCGGGGGATGTAACATGTGTGTTTGAGAGAAGTTTTTTATAAAATTTAAGAAAAATTTGTTGCACTTTGTTGGGGTGAGAGACAGTATTGCCATTGTCGTCTCTTAGTTTATACACATGAGGGGGTTTGAAGGATTGGTTTAATTTATTAGCAAAAATCTTAGAGGTCGTATTATTGTGTAGAAGGAGCTTGGATTTGGAGAATCTAATTTGTTTTTCTGACTCCTGAGAGAGGAGAGTGTCTAGAGCCAGCCTTTTATCTTTGATTTGGTTAATGATTGATTGTGAGTGAAGGTGTTGTGGGTTACTGTATAGTTGGTTCAGCTCTTTTGTTAGTGTTCTGATGTCTGCCAATCTTTCTTTATTTTTCTTTGAGGCTATGTCTATGAGGGTGCCTCTAATCACTGCTTTATGGGCAGTCCATAGGGTAGATGGAAGAATATCTGGTGTGTCGTTGAGGGCAAAATATTCTTGTATTTGGTTTTGGACTTGATTTAAGATTTGTGGGTCCGAAAGGAGAGAATCATTGATCCTCCAGTTATGTGGTGAGTGCTGCAAGCCTATACCTGAGCAGTTTAACGTAACGATTTGGTGGTCTGACCATGGACATGGGCATATCTTGGCATCAGAAGAGTTTGCGAGTATAATTGGAGTGGCAAATATATAATCTAATCTAGCATAGCTGTTATGCGGGGCAGAAAAGTGTGTGTAAGCTCTGGTACCAATATTATGTGCGCGCCAGGTATCAATGAGTTGACGATTATGAAGTGCCTTAGAGATTGTTTTTGTAAAGGCTCTAGCTGTGTGCGCGTTAGAGCTTCTGTCTAAAGAGGAATTGGCTGCTAGATTGAAATCTCCTCCTATTATCATGTGTGAGGAGTCATATTTATCTAAAGTATTAAAGAAATCATTGAAGAAGGTAGAGTGGGCCTCATTTGGGGCGTACAGGGAGGCTATCGTAATCGAACGATTATTAATTGTACCTTTAACAATGATATATCTACTTGAGGGGTCTTTATATATGTGTTTAATATCAAGGATGATAGAATTCTTTATAAAGATCGCTACACCTCTAGTTTTGTTTGTGAACGTGGTGTAAAAAGACTGTGTGTATGCCTTATTGAAATATTGAGGGTGATTGGTGGTCGAGAAATGCGTCTCCTGCATAAGGACTATGTCCGCCCCAAGTCTCTTATAACAATTGAAGGCTTTCTTTCTCTTGTGAGGAGAATTGAAGCCTTGGACATTGTGTGTAATGATTTTCAGATCCATTTTGGTAATAGAGGTGAGTGGTTATAAGTACAGAAAATTACCTGTAAGCGCTCCTTAAGAGAGGAGATACCGTATCTCCGGCGGACATAGTTGATAGTGTTCTGACAGAAGACCGCACGCTCGACCACCCCAACCTTTGAGGTTACTGTTATATGAGGATAGTACTTACTGGAGACACATTCAGTAAATATAGAAAAAGCAGTCATGTTAGTGAACCTTATATTCCTTCCAAGAAAATAACCTTGTATGTAGAGTGAAAATGTGTTTAGAAGAGAAAACATCAGATAAAGAAAGAAAACAATAAACCAGGGGTCGAGAGAAAAACTATCAAACGACCAAAAACTTCTTTTGGGTGGACAAAATCGTCCACAGCCTGTCAGCACGACGAGCAATCTGGGTGGATACAGCTGGTGGAGAGTGCCAGCTCTCATCAATGCTGACAGGTGGGGGACAATCTAGCACCGGCGTCCGGGGAAACGGACAGTAAACTTATAGAGTAATAAATGCAGAATAGTACATGCCTGAAGGTAACAGCTTATGGAAGCTGGGGTTCTATCTGGAAATTAGTAAGATCATTAACTACATGTATGATCCAAGATAACTCTGTGACTATGTTACTAAAACATATTAAATGTTGTAGAGTGACTGTCACATAAGTAGCTGTGTGCAAAAGAACTCAAGGCCTGTTAAATAGATATAAAAGTTATTGCATGCAACAATAAAGAATGTTCCTAGCCATCTTGCTGTAAAGAATTTTGGAGACCACAGCTGGCATTGAGAATGAATCATCAGCTTTGCATGTTGATTTGATGAAGTCTCTGTATGTGTTCTCAATAGTAGCAATAGCCAGATTGTAAATATCTTGGGTAACAGCGACATCTGCTGGGCAAATATGAAATGTCTGGAGACAAAATGTAAGAGCTAAAAAATGGTGGTGGAAATAAAGCAGAAGACAGCGGCATCTGCTGGGCAAAAATGAAATGACCAGGAACATAAGCAAATAGAAAAAAAAAAAAAAGGAATATATATGAAAAAATTGGATAGAACCGAAAAACATGTATATGTATTGAAGAAAAATGATTAAGAATTGTAGCAGGGCTCTGAGTTACATTGGGAGATTCCTTGGGGTTTGACGCGCAGATCTTTGGTCCCGTCTTGAAGCTGGGGTGGACCAGATGGGAGAGGGTCTGGGAGTTGAAGGGAGCCGTAAAGCTGGTTCTGGATCCAAGAGGCCTAATTTGATGAGGAGTTCTTTGCCTTCTGTAAGGTTAAAGACGGTGTACACAGTGCCGTTATGGGGGACAGAAAGCTTGAAGGGGAAGCCCCATCTGTAGCGGATTCTTGCATTTTGAAGGATGCTTGTGACCTCGCGCATATTCCGCCTTCTCTCAAGTGTGGCTGGAGAGATGTCTGGGAAAATTTGGATCTTAGTACCATCCAGAGTGATGTTTTGAGTGTTTCTAGATGCTCTTAGAACTTCCTCTTTGATGAGAAAGTCTTTCATGCATATAATTATGTCTCTGGGAGGTTTGTCTGCCGGTGGTTTGGGCCTTAGGGCTCTGTGCATTCTATCACACAAAAATGCGTCATCTGACTTGTCCGGTACAAGGGAGTGAAACAATTTCAGCATGGCGGCTGGTATCTCTGTGACTGACTCTGGGACCCCGCGAATGCGCAAATTGTTCCTCCTATTTCTATTATCAAGGTCCTCGATTTGCGTTTGCACATACGCAAAATTTTCTGCCAGGGATTCATACTCTTTTCTAAGATCATTATGAGCAAGTGTCAGCTCGTCATGCTTAGTTTCAAGGATGTCTGTGCGGTTTCCCAGAGCAGAGATCTCCTGTGTTAAAGCATTTGTGGAACTGCTGACTTCTTTATGAATCTTGTCTGCTAGTTTCTCATAAATTGCTGCCAGGCTATCCTCTAAGTCTGCTTTTGTAATGCCTGAATGTGGTATAGGTGTTGAATCATACTCACAGTTCTGTATGTTGATAGAACGGTCCTTTGCAGAAGAGGAGCCTCTCTGAGGTAGCATGGAGCCAGCGCCATTTTGTGACATCCTTTTGCTTTTCTCCTGGGACCGGAGCAGATAAGTTGTCAGATTGCTTTGAGAGCGGCGTTTTTTCGTTCCTTTGCTATTCCCAGGCATGCACCTGATGTTCGGCCAGGGGTGTGGATAGTTGCGGTGTTAATTTGTGGGGTTTATAACCCTGGTTTCTCCGTTTCCCCGGAGTACAGCCGCGGAGTCTCTAGAAGGAGCCGCCGCCCTGCATCGCGCCGCGCATGCGCCCCCTAAAAAAAATTTCTAAGTACCCCTGCCTCGAGAAAGTTCTTGTTTGGGTGTCATGGTTTCTGTGTGCGTGTGTAATGTCCGTATGTGCTTGTGATAATTTCTGTGTGTGTGTGATGGTTTTTGTTGGTGTGCAATATCACGGTATGTGTGCATGCTGCAATGACAGATACACACACACAAAATCACAAATGAACACAATGACACCCACACATAATACAAAATTAGCAGACAGGTAGACACATGCGCACACACATGAAGCCTACCAGTGCAGTGTCCACCAAATGCAGCCTCATCAGTGCAGTGCCCACCAAATGCAGCCTCATCAGTGCAATGCCCACCATATGCAGCCTCATCAGTGCAGTGCCCACCATATGAGAGCTCCGTCCCCATGAATCTTTAAAAAAAATCCCCCGCGTACGCGCCGCGCTACG
>BLSH010184541.1:2564855-2576739 GCA_018402905.1 Glandirana rugosa
TTATGTCGGTGTATGGTCACGGTCCTTTAACTGGTATGTGGCTGTATTTCCTGGCACTGGTATGTGGCTGTATTTTATGGCACTGATATGTGGCTGTATTTCCTGGCACTGGTATGTGGCTGTATTTTATGGCACTGGTATGTGGCTGTATTTCCTGGCACTGGTATGTGTCTGTATTTTATGGCACTGGTATGTGGCTGTATTTCCTGGCACTGGTATGTGTCTGTATTTTATGGCACTGGTATGTGTCTGTATTTTATGGCACTGATATGTGGCTGTATTTCCTGGCACTGGTATGTGGCTGTATTTTATGGCACTGGTATATGGCTGTATTTCCTGGCACTGGTATATGGCTGTATTTCCTGTCACTGGTATGTGGCTGTATTTCCTGGCACTGGTATGTGGCTGTATTTTATGGCACTGATATGTGGCTGTATTTCCTGGCACTGGTATATGGCTGTATTTCCTGGCACTGGTATATGGCTGTATTTCCTGGCACTGGTATGTGGCTGTATTTCCTGGCACTGGTATGTGGCTGTATTTTATAGCACTGGTATGTGGCTGTATTTCCTGGCACTGGTATGTGGCTGTATTTTATGGCACTGGTATATGGCTGTATTTCCTGCACTGGTATATGGCTGTATTTCCTGGCACTGGTATGTGGCTGTATTTCCTGGCACTGATATGTGGCTGTATTTCCTGGCACTGGTATGTGGCTATATTTTATGACACTGGTATGTGGCTGTATTTCCTGGCACTGGTATGTGGCTGTATTTTATGGCACTGGTATGTGGCTGTATTTCCTGGCTCTGGTATATGGCTGTATTTTGTGGCACTGGTATATGGCTGTATTGAAAGGGCTCTTAAGTGAACCATATACATACAAGAATAAGCACAATTAACTTATATTTTATGAGATGAAACCGGAAAAAAAAAAAAAAAATCGGCCTAACATATCGGCCCCAAAAAATCGGCATCCAATATCGGCCATCGGCCACTCCGATTTCTAAATATCGGCATCGGTATCGGCCAGAGAAAAACCCATATCGGTCGACCTCTAATTGTAAGGCTTAAAAAAACAATTTAGTACATTCTGAAAAAAGAAGAACGCACTGGTGAGCTCAGCAACATAAAAAGGCCTGGACGTCCATGGAAGAAAACAGTGGTGGATGATCGCAGGATTCTCTCTATTGTAAAGAGAAACTCATTCACAACATCCAGGGCTGGTGCAAGGATTTTTGACACCCTAGGCGAAACCTCATTTTGCCGCCCCCCCTTTGGCTCTGCCCCTGACTCCAGCCCCTTTGCCCTGTCAATTTATACGATGGAGGTGGTGGAGGTAGAGATTTTTTGCAGAGCCTCTCTACTCATTTCTTTAGCCGTGGTCCGCAGGCCCACACCTATGCCCCTGTTTCCGCCTCATTTTACCGCCCTGGGGTGCTGCCAGCCGCGGCTCTCCAGTGACATGAGTGATTGATGCTGAGCAATGACAGATCAACAGTGGATGGGCACCCCTGGTGGTAGTGGCGCCCTAGGCGGCCGCCTACTCTGCCTAGTGGTAGAACCGGCCCTGACAACATCCAGACAAGTGAAGGAAACTCTCCAGGAGATGTACGTATCTTTGTGAAAGTCTACAATTAAGAGAAGACTTCATGAGAGCAAATACAGAGGATTCACCACAAGGTGCAAGCCATTCATAAGCCTGAAGAATAGAAAAGCCAGATTAGACTTTGTCAAAAACATCTAAAAAAGCCAGAGCAATTCTGGAAAAGCATTCTTTGGATAGATGAAACTAAGATTAATCTGTACCGGAATGACGGGAAGAAAAAAGCTTGGAGAAGGCTTGGAACATCTCATGATTCAAAGCACACAACCTCATCTGTGGCCACATGGTGGAGGAAGTATGATGGCATGGGCATGCATGGCTTCCAGTGGCACTGGGTCATTGGTGTCTATTGATGATCTGACAGAAGACAGAAGCATCTGGATGAATTCTGCAGTGTTTAGAGATATACGGTCAGCCCAAATTCAGCCAAATGCAGCAAAGTTGATTGGATGGCGCTTCACAGTACAGGTGGACAATGATCCAAAACACACTGCAAAAGTAACCTAGGAGCTTTTGAAGGAAAAGAAGTGGAATATTCTGCAATGGTCGAGTCAATCACCTGATCTCATCCCAATTGAGCATTTCACTTGCTCAAGACAAAACTAAAGGTAGAAAGACCCACAAGCAAAGAACAGAAGACAGCTGTAGTTAGAGCCTGGCAAAGCATCAGCAAGGAAGAAACCCAGTCTTTGGTAATGTCCATGGGTTCCAGACTTCAGGCAGTCATTGCCAGTAAAGGATTCTCAACAAAATATTAAAAATAAACATTTTATTTATGATTATATTGTTCAATTACATGTGAGCCCCTGAAACTGGGGGGACGTTGTATTAGTTGCAGTTCCTAAAATTTGTACTTGATATTTATATTCAACCCCTTGAATTAAAGCTGAAAGTCTGCACTTCAAATTCATTTTGATAGTTTCATTTTAATTTTATTCTGGTGGCATACAGAGTCAAAAGTATGAAAGTTGTGCCTGTGTCCAGATATATATGGACCTATCTGTATGTGCCTTTAAGATGCAGCTATTGCCTAGAATTTACTGCTCCAGGGAGGTCCCATAACAAGGAATTGGATAAAGCTATCAACGGTGGAGGGACAACAAATCTCTCTTGTGCTTTCCCTGCATTTATTCTGATGAATTCCTCTCTTTCTTCCATCAGTCTCCATGATTTGAGCACTCAGCAAACCTCTCCGTTCATAGACCAACTCAGTTATGGTTAGAACTGCTGGATTATCAGTATAAATGTACCCTTCTTGAGTGTGTGAATTATTAAACCATCTCCAAGTATTTTAGCTCTTGAGTCACCAACTAACTTCTTCAGTCTTGTGGAAACTGCAAAAAATCAACACATGCAAAAGTGCATGTCTGGGCACACAAAAAAACAAAACATATTCAGTACATCTCTGATTCAAATACAGAAAAATAGTGGTAGATCTACCAGAAACCCAGTGTGCGCTTAACCTGTGTAAGCTAACACTGTGCTTGTAGTGCACTGATATGTCAAGCAGTCAGAGGTGTAACTAGAACCTTCAGGGCCCCGGTGCAAGAAATTATAAAGGGCCCCCTGACCTCTTCCCACGGATCCTGGGACCCTTTACTCCCATTGCGGGTCCCTTTATTACGGTACGGCAGCGGGGCCCTTTCACAAGTTCTTCAGCAGGCCCCCTTTCTGCCATCTTCGGGCCGCCCCATGGTGGTGAAATGCCAGGGCCCGGTCTCAATTGCGACCTTTGCAATCCTGATAATTCCCTCACTGGTATCAGTAGTTTTTAATTTTAATTTTATTATTTTTTTACCATTTCATTTTATTTCTTTTACAAATGTATTTTCTCCTACGTTCACTGACAGACGCAGCTCTTCAGGACGTGTGGGGTTTTTGCTTGTCCAACTAGGAGTTAGCTAGGCAGGGAAAAGAAACAGCTGGCCCATCCCATGGGGCCTTCCTCTCTTCCCACATAAACCCTCTCCATAGCATAGCTCAGCAGTTTCAATGCCTAGTTTATCGCACCTGGAAGGCTTATATAGCTTGGTGCGAGGCGGAGGGTCATAACCCTCGCTCTTATGTAGTATCCAGGGTCCTGACTTTTTTGCAGCAGGGCCTGAACAAAAAACTGGCTTTGAGTAATCTCAAGGGCCAGATATCGGCTCTGGCAATTCTTTTCTGGAGACCTTTGGTTTCGCACTCATTGATTCGTACCTTTGTACAAGGTGTGCGACATGTGGCGTCTCGGGTGAAGGCCCGACGGCCCAGTGGGATCTGAATTTGGTGCTTTCTGTACTTCAGAAACGGCCCTATGTAAATATCAGGGAGATTTCTTTACAACTGCTCTCGCAAAAGGTGTTTTTGTGGTAGCCATCACTTCCGCCAGACGGGTGTCTGAAATGGCAGCACTGTCGTGCAAGTCTCTCTACCTGGTCCTGCATAAGGACAAGGCGGTCTTGCGACCCTTTCCTTCCTTCCTTCCGAAGGTGGTCTCTTCTTTTCACATTAATGAAGATATTGTTCTTCATCCATTGTGCCCTCGTCCATCGCACCAAAAGGAAATTGAGTTGCATGCCTTGGATGTAGTGAGGGCCTTTTCGAGTGTAATTAGCTGCTACAGCTTCCTTTCGGAAGGCTGATGCATTGTTTGTGCTGGCAGAGGGTCCGCACAAAGGTTTGGCGGCCTCGTTGGCTACTATTTCTCGTTGGTTTAGACAAACCGTGACCCGTGCATATTCTGTCGGGGCAAGGTTCCCCCCTTTCCGGTCACGGCTCATTCTACCAGGGCTGTTAACACTTCCTGGGCTTTTAGACACCAGGCCTCGGTGTCACAGGTGTGCAAGGTGGCCATTTGGGCCTCGGTAAATACTTTCTCTAACTTTTATAGGTTGATGTGCTAGCATCTTCGGATTCTGCTTTTGGCCGCAATGTTTTGCAGGCGGCAGTGTAGGCGCGTCTGGCGCCTCCTTAAGAGGTTCTGTTGGGTACAGTTGTTATCGTTTACACACCCCTCTTTTTGACACAGCGTCATGAAGAGCTGCGTCTGTCAGTGAACGTAGGAGAAAAAGGGATTATATTAAAACTTAACGTAAAATCCTTTTCTCTGAGTTCACTGACAGACGCAGCACCCACCCCTCTGTGCTCTGTTCTCTGTACGGCTTGTGTATGAACTGCTGAGCTATTCTATGGAGAGGGTTTATGCGGGAAGAGAGGACGGCCCCATGGGAGGGGCCAGCTGTTTCTTTTCCCTGCCTAGTTAACTCCTAGTTGGACAAGCATAAACCCCACACGTCATGAAGAGCTGCGTCTGTCAGTGAACTCGGAGAAAAGGATTTTTACGGTAATAAAATCCCTTTTTTACAATTATTTTAGGAGCTCTGTTGGGGGGCTTTGATGAGATATCAGGGGTCTAAACAAACCTCAGCCCTCAATAACCATCTATGTAGCCTCAGCTGCACAGAATGAATGGACAGGAATAGCTGGACACCGAGCTTCCCATTCATTCAGAAACTGAAGTATAGTAAAAACAGTTTACTATGCTTCGGTTTTGAATGAACCAAATGGTACCAATCACTGACTCTGTTCGTTCAGAAAAGGAAGGAGCCGGTAAATTACAAATTAACCGACCCATTCCCTCAGGAGAGAGGAGGGGGAAGGCAGCAGCTCTGTTGGGGGGGGGGGGCAGGGAAGCACACAGTGACCCTGGGAACAGCAGAAGAAAAGTAAACTGGATAGAGGAAAATGGAGGAGATTGGTTCCTCTAAATGCCACTCCCTCCATCCCTCCTATCCAGGTGTACAAGGGAGGCACATGGGGCCCGGTTGCAATTGCAAGCCCTGCAACCCCTATCGTTACGCCCCTGCAAGCAGTGCTATTAGCCCTGCTCAATTCTCACTTCTGAACTAAAAAACAGCTCCCTCCTAGTATCTCCATAACATAAGGGGCATGTCCTATAGTCCAGCTGAGGAGCTCTTACAACCTTAGGCTGGGTTCACACTGCTGCGATGTCCAACATCACATGTTATTCGCACTGCTGTATAGATCACGTGCCATGTATGTGCGATGCAAATTCAGCCATACAGATTGTATGGCGGAATTTGCATCACATTTGGACCAAAATTGTACAGGGCCCTTTTTTTGGTCTGCACCAGAATCGTATTGCATGGATGTTCACACCCATGCGATCCGATTCCTGTCCGAATTGACAGTTCACACTGCAATATGCAAACTGATCAGGAGGTGTCATTACCTTCCATTGACATCTGCAGTGTTTCGCATAGGGCAGTATGAACTGCCTGCGGGTGACATGCGATGCGGGAACCCATACTGCATTCGCACGGGTTCTCACATCACTGCAGTGTGAGCCGGTCCTTAAAGTGATTCTAATGCCAAGACATTTTTTACCCTAATGTATTACCTGCATTAAAGTCATTGTAAAGTCAGGTTTTTTGTTTCTTTTTAAATAACAATCATACTTACCTCCTATGTGCAGTTGGATTTGCACAGAGCAGCTTGGATCCTCCTCTTCTCAGATCCCTCTTTGCTGCTCCTGGCCCCTCCCTCCTATCGAGTGCCCCCACAGCCAGCAGCTTTCTATGGGGGCACCCGAGCTGAGTCAGGAGGAGTGTCCCAGACGGCTTAGACATTTGTGGACATTGCTGGCTAGAGATGGGGCTCAGGTAAGTAATTGGGGGATGCTGGGGAGGCTGCTACACACAGAAGGTTTGCACATAGAATGCCTTAAGATAAAAAAACCTTCTGCCTTTACAACCACTTTAAGGTAAAAAATGTCCCAGTAGCAGTATCGCCCCCTAACGCACCTAAATACCTGAGTCCTCAGTCAACCCAGCACTGAGCCTTTCTGTAGCAGCTCTCTCCTCTATCTCTGCATTCAGAGGACAGAGAGGCAACAGGGGGAGACAGCGCACATCAGGGAAGGAGAAAAATTACTTATTCACAACATTTTCTGATAGAACCTAAGAAAACCTTTTTTTTTTTTCAAAATGTTTGTTATTTTAGCAAAAAATAAAAACCGAGTGGTGATTAAATACCACCAAAAGACAGCTTTGTATGACCGCACAATTGTCATTCAAAGCGTGACAGCGCTGAAACCTGAAAATTGGCCTGGGCAGGAAGGGGGTAAAAGTGGTTAGGCAAGTTTTTAGCAGATTACAGCTACCCTATGGGGTGATTAAAAAGTGCCCTCGTCCTAACTAGTTGGAAAAGCTCTGCATACCAGTGCCAGGCCTTCCCACTTCTCAGTGAGAAAAGGGAAGGAAGCAGCTGACGGAACATACATCAGACCTGTCTATTGGTCATGGTGCAAGGGAAAATGGAATAGGAATCAGAGCAATTGAGGACAGACTGCCCATCAATCTCATGGACACATCTGATCGACTATTGCCACCTGGAGGAGGTCACTCCACCAGGGGGAGTAGGAGAACAAATATATATATATTATAGATTCTCGCATCCTAATTTTGCCTGTGTGACTGGCTTGCTCTAGCCCTGACTCTTTCTAGGAACTAGGAATCCCAGCATGCCCTCCTAGTCAGGATACCCTTTACTTGTGTCTATATTTGTGCTCTGGCAAGAACTGTCTGGAGATTTGCATTCGCTGACGTTTTAAAAAGAGCCATTGATTTTTTTTATCTCTGCAGATTGCTGGCTCCTGCGTAGCAGACAGGGTTAATATCTGTGCTTGCAAAATGCTAACTGTGTCTGCTGCATATTGGCCTCAGAGAGTCCAGATCCTGCTGTGTATGCACCCAGGCCGGAAAGCTGCTCCGCTTTCAAGCAACTGTGCAAGTTTTTTTTTTTTTTTCGATCTTGCATCTTTACCCTTGGAGTGCCCTGATTATACAGAACATTGATTTTTACAATGCATCCTTAAATTGATCAGCGGGCTTTGCTCCTCCCACAGGAAACTGCCAGCAGCAGCAGCACAATTCCTTTAGGTTACTTAATTCACCCTTACAGGGCAATACTGCTAATAGAATGTAAGCTCTTCGATTAAATGTTTTATATCTTTCATTATTGTGAAGATACCCGTATGCAGAGCAATAGAATGTAAGATCTTCCATTAAATGTTTTATATCTTTCATTATTGTGAAGCTACCCATATGCAGAGCAATGGGGGGCTGCTGTAGCAAAACTCTTATCATGATTAAAGTGATATTGAGCCCAAAACAAAAAATGATTAACCTCCCTGGCGGTATGATTATGTCCGATTTTTGCGTCTCAAAGCGGTACATTTTTTCGCATAGAAATTTGGCGTTTTATATTGTAGGCCTGTAATTTTTAGGAATAACTCACTTAAATCTGTCCAAACAAGAGTAAATAACGAAATCATAAATTATAATATTATAAATAATTATCAAAAATATTAATATAACCATAATATATGTAATCAAAACACTGAAATTTGCTCAGTTGCAGAATTGTCACTGTCGTCACTTTCAGTGTCTGATGACGAATTTCCCCACAAATCAGTATCACTCAATTCTGCAAATGATTCTTATTTACTATCGGTGTTTTCTAGCTGGTCCAAACCCGCTTTTGAGGTAAAGGGACGCTTTTTGGATGCCATGGACATTCTCAAGTTTCCAGGCAGAAAGAATGGCATATATAATATAAAAGTGCATGCAGGGCACTGGGCAAAGCACTAGGGACAAAGGGGATGTGAAATGATTTGATACAGTAATGTAATCTTACAGATTACAGTGTGCTGTATGTGTTTAGCACTTTTTGAATTTGCCCGTTCCCATACGATGCAATGCTCACAAGGAACAGAGCCCGGAACCCAGAGGCATCAGGCGAAAGATTCCGCAGGAGGATACAGCAGGGGACATCGCAGGATCCTGGGGACAAGGTAAGTAACTTTTCCAGGATCCTGCGATGCGATCCCGAGTGTGGCTCGGGGTTACCGCTTTTGGTAATGAAACCTCAACCCGAGCCACACTCGGGAATACCGCCAGGGAGATTAAAGTGGTTCTAAAGTCTAAAAGGTTTTTTTACCTTAACCTGTTATCGATCAGCTCGCGTACATTTACTGCTGCAGGGTGGCAGCGCCCCGCGAATCGCCGTCTATAAACGGCAGCTCGCACGTACACTGTAACGGATGGGAGTGCGCCGTGCAGCGGCACGCTCTCCTGCCCGCCGCACTCTGCAGGAGTGTGGCTACAGCTTGGGCGGACTCAATCTCTGCCGGCGAGCCGCAATTGCCTAGCAGAGAAGAAATACGGGGAAACGCCAATATAAAGACGGCGGTTCTCCTCTCTGTCAGGCAGCATGTAAGCGATCTACTGATTCCTATCACTGGGATCAGTTAGATCTCTTGTGCCCCTGACAGCCCAGCCCCCTCACAGTTAGAACACACCTAGGGAACACAGTTAACCCCTATATCTCCCCCTGCAGGTTAACCCCTTCATTGCCAATGACATTTATACAATAATCAGTGGATATTTAAATTTCTGATCGCTGTATAAATGTCATTGGTCCCAAAAAAGTGTCAAAAATGTCCGACATGTCCGCTGAAATATCAAGGTCCCGATAAAAATCGCAGATCGCCACCATTTCTAGTAAAAAAAAAAAAAATTGTAAAAATGCCAGAAATTAATTCTCATGGTTTGTAAACATGGCAGCTTTTGCGCAAACCAATCAATAAATGCCGATTGTAATTTTTTTTTTTTTTTTACCAAAAATATGACAAAGAATATAAATCGGCCAAAACCGATGAATACCTGTTTTTTTTTTTTTCAAAATTGTCGGTCTTTTTTTGTTTATAGCGGTGATCAGAAGTGACACAGAGGTGACCAAATACCACCAAAAGCAAGCTCTATTTGTGGGGAAAAAAGGACGCAAATTTACTTTGGGTACAACGTTGCACGACTGTGCAATTGTCAGTTAAATGACGCAGTGCCAAATCGCAAAAAGTGCTCTGGTACTAACGTGGGAAATCCTTCCAGTCCTTAAAGCGGTTGTCTACCTGGAAAACATAAAAATGAAAACCTGCAAGACAATAGCATAATGAGCTAGTATGAACCGCATACTAGCTAATTATGAAATACTCACCTTGAAAAGAAGATCCGACCGGTCTGCTCGGTCCCCTCTGTGTCCTGGATCTTGCTTCTGGGTATGCGGCTCTGGCGCTGTGACTGGCCGGAGCCGCAAGACGTCACTCCCGCGTCTTTCCGGCAAGGTCCAGAACTATTGCCGGGACATACACGGCACATGCGCCGTAACACTGCAGCAGATTAGAGAGGGAATATCTACTAAACCGTACAGGTTTAGAAGATATTCATTTTAACTACAGGTAAGCCTTATTATAGGCCTTATTATAGGCTTACCTGTAGGTAAAAGTAAACAAAATGGGTAGACAACCGCTTTAAGTGGTTAATTCACTCTTTGTGAAACAGAGATCCGTGTTTCTGCTTAGCAGAGACACAAGATCTCCATCTTCCTCTCTGACAGAACAGCGGTCTGCCTTGTTTACATAGGCAGATCGCCATTCTGCCTCTCCTGTCAACAATCGGCGGGTCCCTCTGATTGGCTCCAGCTTTGTCCAATCACAGCAGGAACAGGTCACCGGGGACGCACGTGCCCCAGACCGTGTGGATTATATGACGAACAGGTAGGAGATTTTGAGCAGGAGGGCCGCACTGCCACAGTATATCTGCCTGGGGCCATCCTTGAGTGGTTAAGGTAAGAAAACACTATACTATCTCCACTTAGGCCTGGTTCACACCTTTGCAGGTTCTGCTTGATGCATTTTTCCGGTGCGTTTTGCAATTTTTAAACGCGTTTTTGACATGTTTTTAAAGCGTTTTTGATGCGTTTTGCATGTCTGGGAAGTGTCTGTTTTCTTGTGGGAGAAACCAGCAAAAAACAAAGCAAAAACAGTCTATAGAACCAAAAACACAACCTGCTGTGAGAAAAAAAAGCCCCTGACCCTTTCTGAAAAATTGCACAGGTGGAAAACACTCAGATGTGAACGTGACCCATAGGAAGCCATGTTAAATGGGCTGTAGTGCGTCTCTGCAAATCTGAAAATGCACTGAAAAATGCATAGGTGTGAACCAGGCCTTACCTGGCTCCTGTCACAGCTCTCCTCACTTTCCCAGGAGTAACTGAGGGCAGCAGAGCCAAACTCCTGTGAGAAGGGGGCAGGGACGTGGCTTACAGGCGTTGTGAGTGTCTAAGGATGCACACATCCTGGCTCGGGAGTGCATGTATGTGGATGCCTCTTTAGCACCCAGCTTGTTAAAGTGGAAGTAAACTCGTCAATTTAACAGTTTCAAAACACAATGACATTCCCGGCATGCCAGGAATGCTAACTGTCACATTGGTTGTGCTCTCAACCAAACTGTCAAACCATCCTATGGCTGGTGTCATAACTGATCACATGGTAGTTGAAAATTAAACAGAGGCTAAGATGGCAGCTCCTTGGCTGAAAACGATAGGAGGGATTACTTCCACTTTAAGAAGGCTCCCAGAACAGGGAGAAGGGGACAGCATCAGGGGTGAAGAAGGTGCTTTCTGTGCAATATTGTTGCACAGAGCAGATAAGTATGACCTCTTTTTTTATTTAAAACGTATAACTTTTCTTTTTTAAAGACTTGTCACTTTAAATTGCAGAGCACCAATTTCTAGATGCGGTTGCTGCATTCGTTTTGTTTTTTAAGATTTTTGCATATATTTATCACATGGTGATCTGGCCATAGATGGATCAAATCAACAGGCAGGTTCAACAGGGACTGGCCGAGATTTGATCCGTCTATGGGCAGGCTGGTTGTACCCAAGTTGATCCATTGGTACAACCAGCTTGTCAGTTATTTTACATGCGATCACTGCTGGTGGCTATAGCTGATAGCAGTAATCAGTGTTATTCTGACTCCTAACTGTTGTAATGGCGACTTATCCCTTGTTGAGACCTCTATGCCTGGCCTGTATAAGCAGATATGATCACCGCAGACAGTTCTTATCAGATATGTTCCCTATTCAGCGGTAATGTTGTCAATCCTCAGTCTTATTGTGACTAATGACGATAGTCGATATCGGTGGTCGTCACTAGCGTACATTTTATTGACTGTTCGACCAACATGGTTACCTAGTTGAACCCATGTTGGTCGGACGGGTATCTGCCTAGTTTAGAGCCGGTCAGGGACAACTTGGACGGACAACTAAACTAGGTAGATACCGGTCTAGTGGTACACTATTTATATACGTTTTTAGAATTTTTTGTTTTGCTTACGTCGTTGGCGTAGATCTTTAACCACGAGACGTTAAATTTCA
>BLSH010184541.1:2582830-2604816 GCA_018402905.1 Glandirana rugosa
CCGTCACACCTGCGACCGGCGCTTAGCGACATTTTTGTACCGCTAGACGCTTACCGGCGATCCCCCGCGCGCGGGCGACGTGGGGACTCCTCACACAGGCAGCCGCTCGGCGCTATTCGCCGGTGTCCGTTTCTTGCCCCTTGGCGGCTACATTTGTGACGCCAAGGGGTAAGACTGTTACGCCCGTACCCTCTAGATGACTAGGGACAGTGACCCTAGTCAATCTAGAGAGTACGGGTACCATCGAGTTGGGTGTCATTCTTGTGTGGGTCCCTTGTGTCAATTGGGGATCTAGAGGGGGACGTCCAATTGGGGAAGTGACGGTTACATTTAAATGTCCACTGATTACTGTATAAATGTCATTGGCAGTGAAGGGGTTAACCTGCAGGGGGAGATCTAGGGGTTAACTGTGTTCCCTGGGTGTGTTCTTACTGTGGGTTGAGCTACCATGGGCATGAGAGATCTAACTGATCCCAGTGACAGGGATCAGTAGATCTCCCATGCCCGCATTGTCAGAATGGGGAACCGCAGTGTTTACATCGGCGGTTCCCCGTTCTTTGCCTGTGGCCGCTTATCGCGGCTCGCCGACGGACACACTCCTCAGGGGTGCAGCGGGCGCGCGCCCCCTAGCGGCCATTCGCAGATCGCCATGTTTTTACAGCGATTCGCGGCCAGCGTCCACACTGCCGCCGTAAATATGCGGTAGGCAGTGTGAAACTGGTTAAAGTGGTTGTAAAGCCGCCCCCCCCCCCCCCAAAAAAAAAACCCTGCAAAACAAAGTCGCTGCATACTAGCTCATTATAAACTACTTACCTTGGACGAAGCTGTTGCAGTGGTTTCGCACACCACTGTGCCCGGCGACATCATTCTTCCGGGACCGTGGCTCCGTCCAATCACAGCGCGGGCTCCATCATGCGCACGGGAGCCCTCATTTACGGCACGAATACAGAAGAAACGGCACTCTGGGCTACCCTGGGTGCCGATTCTTCAGTGCGCATGTGACGATGACGTCAGCACATGCAGATACAGGGGATATAACCTAAACCGTACAGATTTAGGAGATATTTCCTGGACCTACAGGTAAGCCTTATTGTAGGCTTACCTGTAGTTTAAAGTGGTTGTCAAGACTTGACAACCGCTTTAATAAACTGACATCTCTGAGTTTCAGTGAATTTCTGGTACCGTAATCTCATTAGGTCTCACAAGATTCCAGTATCAGGGGGGCGTTCTCCACTGTTGGAACCGTTTGTAGATCGCTTCACTTCACAAAAGGAGAAACGATGTACACCGCTTAATAAACTGGCACCCAGAGAACAATCTCCTCTGTGAATGCCAGAGAATGGAGCCGAGAACGTCTGCTATTTTTCAACCTAAAAACGTAGGCGTCAAAAAACGCCGCTTAACGCCGGTACGGCGTTAGTGAGCGTTAGGGTGTGCGCTTTGCCGATTAGCATCAAAAAACGCCAAAACGCGACAGCCTCAGAACGCACTGGTCCCCCGTTCTAGAAACAGCTCACTAACGCCGACGCCCTCTACTGCTCAAAAACGTCAGCGTTTTTAGAGGGCCATTGTATAACCTGGAGAGCTGCAAAAAATGCCCAAAAAAGTGGCGTGAAAAAACGCCCTTGTGTATGAGGCCTTAAAACACAATTTAAAGGATAAGACACTTCTAATGTGCTCAACTTTGTGACCCCCAGCAGCTGTGTATACAACAGTCTTGCCCAGATCTTTGCTGTCTTGTGTGTTGCGGCCTCCATCCACTTCAAGGGAAAGCCTGTGACTCATTCAAGTCCATAGCACAGCACCTGTATGAAAGCAAGGTGCTGAGGATATCCCTTGCATATAGTTTTGCCTGTGGGCTGGAGAGGGTAAATCTCAAATTTTTATACACAGTATCTCTTATTTGATTAACCACTTGAAAGCCAGGTATTTTTCTGGCACTTTTTATGTAAAAAATATTTATTTTCTCTGCTAGAAAATTAGTTAGAACCCTCAAACATTATATATTTTTTTTCAAATCAGAGGCCATAGAGAATAAATTGGTGGGTTTTGCAAATTTTTTTGTCACACGGTTTTTGCACAGTGGTTTTTCAAACACAATTTTTGGGGGAAAAAAACACTTTTTACACTTTTAAAGCGGTTGTCTACCCAAAAAAAAAAAAAACCTGCAAGACAATAGCATAATGAGCTAGTATGCACCGCATACTAGCTCATTATGAAATACTCACCTTGAAACAAAGATCCGACCGGGCTGCTCGGTCCCCTCTGTGGGAGCGGACATCTTCCCACGGATCTTGCTTCCGGGTACCCGGAGACGTCACTCCCGCGCATGCAAGGTCCGGAACTAATGCCGGGCCTTTGCCGGGACATACACGGCGCATGCGCCGTAACGCCACATTGAATTAGAAAGGGAATATCTTCTAAACTGTACAGGTTTAGAAGATATTCATTTTACCTACAGGTAAGCCTTATTATAGGCTTACCTGTAGGTAAAAGTAAACAAAATGGGTAGAAAACCACTTTAAAAAAACACAATACATAACCCAATACTAAATAGATACCAAACATGTCATGCTTTAGAATTGTGCATGCCAGCACAACGGCGACAAAAGTAAATTTTACTATACATAGGCGATGCTTTAAAACCTTTACAGGTTACCACTTCAGATGACCAGAGGAGGTCTAGTGCTAGAATTACGGCCCATGATCTGACGTTCACGGTGATACCTCATGTGCGGGACGATCGCTGTTTGTGTGCGCGCGGGACCGACGTACGCGTTCACCTTTGCATGCTAGGGTGGGGGGCACTTTACATTTTTTTTTCAATTTTTCTCATTTTTACACTGTTGCCTTATGTATTTATTTTTGATCACTTTTATTGCTGTCGCAGGGAATGTAAACATCCTTGTTATAGTAATAGGCAGTGACAGGTACTTTTCATGGAGTGATCTGGGGCCTATAAGACCCCCAATCCCTCCTTTGCACTTGAAAGCATTCAAAATGCCAAGATCTGCGTTTTTGAATGCTTTCGATTTTCAAAAATGGTGCCATTGACAAGCCGGTGAACCAGAAGTGATGTCATGCGATCGCTTCAAGGTTACCACAGCGGAGACCTCATCAAAGCTGATTCTTTGGGTCTCCAACTAACCAGCGGACATGCCAGCTAGTAGCTCGAGTCTCTGTCTTATTACTGAATAAATATTTAACAGTGCAGCGCTTGATAGAATTCACATACACAGAGAATTCAGCTCTTATGTGTAACGATGGTTAAGGTCAGTGGACTCAGTGTAAACCTCATATATGCCAATAGGCAAAACCAGGTTACTCACATCAGTGTCAACCTGACCACATGGGTACTCATATAAAATGTAAATAGTCCAATTAAAATATTCTATAGACCGTAGTGGTCACATATTAGCACAAGTGAATAGAAAATGTAAAGTCCCAAATCTTGATTTTGATAGTATAGGTGTTAACAAACCCAAGAGTGACTGGTAACCGTAAGCAAGTGGCTCAAACGTAATCCACCACCAGATAGATTGAAAACTTACCGGAGGTCGGTAGTTAACCAGCATAGACCTCAACCGGAGGTATCCAATCAGTACCTATATCGGTATTGCACCTTGGGATCGTAATATCCGACGTCCTCTTCATAAGGTCTCCCGACCATTAGTGGGTACGCCAGACAGCCCAGGATCACAGTAAATGTGGCACTCATCAAATCATGAAAGAGAACAGAGGTCTCGCCATAGCTTAAAACCTTTGTGCATTTATTTAAAAAATGGTATAAACAGTTACCATAAAACCAGTAAAATTGAGCTCATCATCAAATTGGTATATAGCAGTGTTGTGGGGGGGGGGACCAAAACCTGAACTGAATGTCTTCCTGTTTGGATAAGCTGCACAGGCTGACCGGCAACCTTTGGCCCAGGGTGCAAGTACAACCTAGAAGCCCATGATGCAACGACTCAGCCCCCCTCCCACTCTCCCTCTTCCCTGCTTCCCCCCGACCCCATCCCAGGCTGAAGCCCTACTCCAGGTACTCTACTCACTGAGCGGCTCGGGCTGGACAGCACCTGCTGCACCGACTCTGGGTTCCTGATCTGGCCGTCAGGAGGCGGCCGGGATCTGCAGGGTGGAATTGGGGAAGCTCAGTCGGGGGGCTTGCTAGAGGAGGAGAGCCTCCGGTGGGGCATTTGAAAGGCAACAGTTCACTATTTTTATTGTTAGTTGCACATATAGAGATACATTTACAGGTTAAAATCCAGTGGCAGCTGGTCCACAATTTTTGTGAAGGGGGGGCCAGGGCCCGCGGCCCCCATCCAGCAAACTAACCACCCCTGATGCTCGGTCGATTGCCGCTTACCCCTACCCCGTCACTGTATCGATCAATTGCTGTTTTGCTTGCTTGTCTTCCTCCAGGCCCCCCGCCAGCCCCGCAACTACCCCATTCAGGTTGGCTTCGGCAGGTTCCATCCCAGCGGTTCCTTCTCCTCCCGGCCAATCAGGTCTTAGGACTCACGGCCAATTGGGTCTTAGGACTGTCGGCCAATCGGGTCACAGGACCCGCTTCCTGATTGGCTGAATGGAGAAACAGGAAGACCCTAGCGAATATTAATTTGCTATTGTCACACAAATGGGTGGGCTTGGGGCGCAGTGCTCTGCGCCCTGAGCCCACCCTTTCTGAAACTAATTAGAGCCTAATCACGTGCTTAAAAAAAAAAAATTGGAATCCATACGTTCGGCGCCCTGCATGTAAATTCCCTGATATAAAGAGACGGCGGCAATGAATTTAGTAGCCACCGCCTCTGTAGCAGCTCGGACCATGTTATCACCCACCCACCCACAGGTGAAAACTTTCTTTAAATACTCCTTTGGATATGTATATATATTTTCTTTGTCCTGAATTGACCATCATGCACTACATGTGCAATGGCTGGTCATTTTTCGGGGCGGCTATGCACGATGGGGATTATGTGGATCCAATGGTGGTCCCCCTCATCTCCCACCGTTGCATTGCCCAATGGCTATTTTTGGATCTCCTTTCCTTATCTTTTCCTCTGTTCCATTCCCAGGCTCTGTGGTCCAGTCCAATAGAGGGCCTCTCCTGCTTTTCGGCTTTGCCGTATGCAGGGGGCCCTTGTGGTACCCGGAACCCTCGGGGTGACGCGTGACCAGTGGGAGCCTCCTTGTCCTCTGCTTCTCCAACATCTCATGGGGATCTTGCCTCTCCTATATTCTTCCAGAGGTGGCTCTGGATATGCGATATGACCTCGACTTCCTGGTGTGGGGTGAGTTGCCCTCCATGGCCTTGTTCCCATACCCCTAACCCTGTCACATGTAATACCAGTGTATAATTATATGATGTCTTTCAGAATATGTACATGGGTTATTAATTGGCCCCTGAAGAAGGGTAGTCCATCCCGAAACATGTCGGGCCTTTACCCATCAAGATCTCATCTCTACACATGAACCACACCTCTTTTTTGTACCAACTTTGGAATGTAACAACCTTGGTCTTGATGATTTTACCAATGTCTGTAACCTTATGTTCTTCCTTTTTCTGTAATAAAATGTATATTTTTTTATAAATTCATTGTACTGCCTTTAAAGTCCCGCTATATGTACTGGGGGAGTACCTCTTTGTTGCTTTATCAAAAACTGGAATATTCCAGAGACGTGGGTTTTGTAGATAGATTTTACAGTTAGTGGAGTTTTCTCTATTTTGAACCAGAAGGCAAAGACCACGCATTCTTCAAGGTTGCATATTTCATCTTTCAGGTCTTCATTTTTATCAGCTTCTGACAACATTTTGCCATGATGTTTACTTATCCTCTATTTATCTCTCTTCTATTTATTTTGCAAATTTCCATAGAAGATGTTTATTTATTTATAGTAACTGAATATAATCAATGTGAAATGTGGCAACAAAATGCAGAAGTAACAAACATTAATAATGTATTTTATAAACAGGCCTCTCTTTAGTAACTCATCCTAGCAGGCAACTGTCTTTGACTTAGAACTTTGGTAAGCTGTGCATTTACATCTCAAGCAAAAGCTCCTTCCTGCGCTCGGAGGGGAGGCCTCTCTAACCCGATCGCCTCGGCTGGTATATGGTATAGCTGTGAATAATGTGCCGCCTTGCTGCCACTGATGAACTGGGGAAGTCCAGAAACACTGTAGCAAAGACACAAAGAGACAATGGCGCACTGGCCTAGTGCATTATCCTCAGGTTTAAATGTATTAAAAGGTTAAAAACATACTCACAAGCAAGCTGTAAAAACAGGCATATCATGCATTGCAAGATCCATTACCACATATGCTATGCGGTTGGCATCTCACACAGAGAAAAGATGGCTAACATGTTTCAAGGTATAAACCTCTTCTTCAGAGCTTCTTCAGAGTACATTTACACCTCATTTATTTAAAAGGACCATTGTACTTGTATATTCTAAACACAGCCCGCCTAGTCCAATACTTACCTTCACTCAGGGGGAGCAGGGGGCCTAATCCATGCGCCCGGGCCCCAAATCTACATGTAGGGCACCAGACGAATGGATTTCAATGGGGGTGGTTTTTTTTTGTTTTTAAGCATGTGATTAGATCCTGAGGCTCTAATTGGCTTTAAAAAAAGTGCACCCTGAGCCCATCCAGTTGTGTGGCAATAGCGAATTAACATTCGCTATCGTCTTCCTGATTCTCCTCCCAGCTAATCCAGGGTTGAGCGTCCAGCTGGCTCCAAGGACGATTGTAGGCACCTGTACCGCGTCTAAGATACCTGGCCATCTGTCTCCTATTCGGGGTGGGTCCTGTAGCAGTACCCCGGCTTGGTTGCCCCCCTTTTGAGGTGGCCCAAACACGGTCAGTCGGTACTACAATCCTCCTATGGCCTTTGTGCCCTGCAGATCTCCTTCTTCCCATATATTGCATATAAACTTCTTCTTGGGTCGAAGTATACCATTTTTATATTTCTTATTGGCTCAATCCCTGCTCCATTTCCTTCATCTCGGAACTTTGACAGCCATTGCTTATGCAACCGGCCTCGATCTGGCTTATATCCTGCTTTTTTGATCTACGAAATATCCCCTAATTGGGCTGATGTCTCCTGATCACTCTATTAAATACATGAAGTATCCTGTTCTGGATGATTGTGTTGCTTTTAAACTTTGACCACATACCCCTGAGGAAGATATCTACTATTAAACATCGAAACGCGTTGGGTCCTTTCCTGCCCCCTTCGTGTGGCAGATCAGTGGTCTTCTTTTACCCTTGTTGCCATCGTATTTTGTCCAATTAAGGCACTGGGGACACCGCTTTGTGTACCCTTATGCTATCAATGTACACATGTTCAATTTTGGCTTTATTTTGCTGTATGTCTTTGAATACTACTTTTTAATTGTATCAATAAATGTTGATTGTTTTATTATTATATATTTTTTTTCCTGCTTGATGAGTTGGTCTTCCCGACTAAAAGTCCCATTCAGGGGGTCTATTTCCTTGTCTTTCAACATTAGGGATGGGGATAGATCAACTCTTTTCACTCGATGTCTAGATAAATACTGGATTGCCCATGAAATATATCTCTTACAAATCTACATGTAGGGCACCAGACGCATGGATTTCAATGGGGCTGTTTTTTTTTTGTTTTTTTTTAAGCATGTGATTAGATCCTGAGGCTCTAATTGGCTTTAAAAAAAGTGCACCCTGAGCCCACCCAGTTGTGTGGCAATAGCGAATTAATATTCGCTATCATTCTCCTCCCAGCTAATCAGGAAGCGGGTCCTAAGACCCAATTGGCCGAGAGGAGAAGCGTTTGTTTTGGCCGCCGCGCCAAGCAAAGAAGGAGGGAAGCCACCAAGGAGGAAGCCGCCATGAAGCCTGAGACGCAGGGTGAAGCCGCAGAGGAGGAGGAGACACAAGAATCTGCCCACAACCTAGATGGGGTAAGTGTGGGGCCGACTGAGCGACCGAGGGGTGGGGGTGTAAGTGCAGGGATGACCGACTGACCCAGGTGGGGTCGCGTCGGGATGTCTAGTTTGCCACCCTCCCCCCCCAAAATATACATCACCAGCCGCCACTGCCTTCACTTCAGCGATCTTCACTCTGTGGCCCTGCCTGGAGTTGCACATCCTTTCTTCCAAATACGCCCCCCCTCATTTTTATTCTGCACACGTGTTTTATCCCCATTCATTCCCATGGTGAACCATACCCATAGCAGCCTCCATCGGTCCTGGGGAGTACAGCTCTTCTTATTGACACAAATGGGACTTCAGTGCACATGCGTGGGAGGAAGAGGACCCAGTGGGGGCATTTTCAGAAGAAGTGTAGGGCTGCACAGTGGAGGATACTGGAAAAAAGGTATGTAGGTAAGCATTGGATTTGGACCAGGTGGGCTGCACTAAGGTAGTTGGGAACGTTCCTTAAAAGACAACTTGTGCTAAAGCTAAAGTTGTCCTTTTTAAATAGATGTAATCCAGAAACTCTCATATAAGTTTTAAAGCAGTATTAAACCCCAAATCAAGCATTTATTATATTGCAGCTTACCAATTCTGTGATGGCTGCTTTAGTTTCCTTTTTTAGGCTTTCTTTCCTTTATTTTCAGCACTAGATCTCTTGTTTTTCAAAAACAGAGGAAGTTGTGGCGGGCAATGCTAGAGAAGTATCAGTATGTGAAGGGAAGATTTGCACTCTCATTTTGCCCTTTCTCTCTTTCTGTATTATATAGCAATACTTATATTGATGTTACGAACACAAAACTAGCCTCCAGTAGATGGCACTCTTTTGCCTATTTTAGTGCAATCAAGGTGCATCTTGGATCCACATCAACCAAAAAGCAATAAGCAGACAAAGTTGAATAGACTTTTACTTTAATTATTCTTGAGCATGTGATGTTTCCACACTCATCCAAATGTTTTAATGAAAAGGGAATTAAGGTGTAAAAGAAAAGATAGCAATAATGTAGCTTGCAGTATAATAGAGTCTTCTGATATAATATCATAATCGGCTTATGTCTACCACTTCAAGGCTATAGCATCCCTGGAAATTATTTCAAAAGCTATCAACTCTGGAATATTTTCTGAGAAAAATGAGGTCTATTTTGGGGACAAATGAGAACCTGTTCAGTGTTAAGCAGCAGTAATATCTTGTTAACGGCATTTTATGTTTTTCTTCCTTCTTTTGCATTTTCTGCACAACAAATGTGTTGTAACGTTTTCCTGTCAAAAAGTTATAATGGTAATTGAATGTAAAGCTAAAAGAAGACTCACCCATGTACCTGCACATAACCTTTATATTTGTTCTCATGAGTGCTCTGGAGGCCCCAGAATTGAGATCATTCAATGTGCAAAACTTTATCTGTAAGCTGATGTTCTAGTATGGCTTACTAGACCGATAGAGAAGGTATCGCTAGAGGGAGGCAGGTGTTTGGAGCAGATGTTGCCATTTGAGCACTGCTGGGCTTGGGGGGGGCTCTTGGAGAACTTAGGTGATGTCTTATATCCCCATGAGTAAGCTCCGGGGGGTGGAGCGAAATGCGTTGGGCATGTGGCCTGACGGAGGTCCAGGCTGAGACTGCCACTCACTATCATACAGCGGGTCTTGATTTGATGTGCGGCTCCCGGGACACCCAGTCACTCTCTACTGATGTCTTAAAGGGAGACTGCCATGAGATGCTAATAGAGACCGCTGTTGTTGAACTCTCTTTTTGAAAATACTAGTTTTCTGGCTGTCATTCTTGGATTTGTCTACAAAGCCGTTTCAAGCCCAGAGCACACATACTTAATCTCAGGGGACTCCCTAGAGCGCCAGACTTTTTTGACTTATGCAGTAGAGCACGTGTGCGCAGGGGGTGTGCTGGGTGTGCCTAGGCACACCCTAATCACCCTGTGCGCCATGGCCAATGATAAGGCAGTACATGGGCTCATGCCCCATTAGTTTAAAATGGAGGCCCAGGCACCTGCCAAGCGGGAGGGATTGGCTGTACTGCCTTATTGTAGATATCGATCCTCTTGTTCCTCCCATTGCAGTGCTGCCAGCTTCTCCTCTCTCTCCCTCTGGGGCGCCATAAGGGGATCAGTTCTCGCATCTGCACCTCCATCCTGTCCTCAGTCCCTTTTTCAGTTTTAAATGTAAGACATCAGGGGTCTGTTTAGAACCCTGATGTTTCACCAAAGCCCCCGAAAAGGGCAGTTAGAAAATGTAATAAATAAATAAAAATCTAAAATAAAGTAAAAAAAAAAAAGCTAATTTCAAATAATGATTAAAAAAAAAGTATTCTATCACATGTGCTTTGCACCCACCACTGCCTAGCAACTTCCTCTGTTGCCCTGTGTTTGAGCTTTGAGGTGCACACCCTAATGCAATAGGCTGCAGGAGAGTTAAATCACGAAGGGCCCTGCAATCCTTTGAAGAGCGCTTCTCTTCCCTGATATTATTTTCATTCTGAAGAGATTTATCATGTAATAAACACAAAGCAATTTTTCTAGCAAAAAGGCTGCCGCTGCCCTAGGGGGGTCCCCTGAGATTCCTGTATTCCATCCTGCCAGTATATTCTACTTTGGCCTCCCGGTCTGGTATTCCAAGAGTGACCTAGGCTCTTGAGTTGTGCATCAGGTTGTGTTCTCCGTCCCTATATCCTTCATTGATGGTGGCGTGATACTCCAGGGCAGTCCTGTATGATTAAACTACACGTCAGACCCCACACTCATCCCCCTCTTGTGTCCTTTTCTTAGTGGGCCTTAATGGGAGGTCTTCCTGGCGCTCCCTTGACCAGTCCGTTGTGAGGGTTACTGACAACAATCTCTATGCAGCAGTTCTGAATTTTGGCAGATTTTTGTTTGTTTCTAGCTGTCATTTTAAGACCAACCTTTCATCTTTCCCTGATGAAGATTCTTTAGAGCAGTGGTTCTCAACTCCGGTCCTCAGAACCCACCAACAGGCCAGATTTTAAGTATTACCTTGGGGAGATGCAGACTAGAATACACAGAGCAGCAAATGATATCACCTGTGATGTATTTCAGTTATCCTGCAAACCTGGCCTGTTAGTGGGTCCCGAGGACAGGAGTTGAGAACCACTGCTTTAGAGATTGAAGCTCGTTGGACCCACATATAACAATCAGTCAAGATCTGACTGATTGGAAACTATGTTTATATGACATTTGCATTGGTTGGTGGTCTTCTCTCACAGCAGTTTTGTGTCACCCTTGTTTTTATTGAGTTCTTTTATATGGGTTTTCAATAAATATCACTGTTTTTTATAGGGTTTTGTTTATTATTGGTGCTTACCTTTTCCTTTTTTCTTTTTTTTTTTGTGAATTGTTATGAAAATTAGAACTGGATTTGAGACCTCCATGGAGACACACTGTTTACATTTTACATTGACATCCATACATAGCACAGCACTGACAGTGTTAAAAATGTCATTACTTATTGCACCTCACTGTGAATCGTCCCCACATGTGGGCTTGATGTCATTGTATTGTGCAATATGCCTAATAAAAATCTATAGAAACATAAATACAATATAAAGTAAATCACACATGCTAAAAATGTAGTAATGTATGGCTTCATAGAAAATGACAGTAGAGTAAAGCTGTCCACAGATGGATTGAAATGTGACCAGTTCAGCAGGGATCGCCTGAATTTTCCATCCATGTGTGGTCACTGCAGTTGAACAGAAGTCAATCTACTGACAGACTTCTCTTCAACCGTCCTGTTGGAAAAAAGCAAGGTCCATAAAGACATGGATGAGCGAGTTTGGGGTGGAGGAACTTGTCTGCACAGAGTCCTGATTTCACCTTTGGGATGAATTAGAGCGGAGACTGCGCTCCAGGCCTTCTCATCCAACATCAGTACCTGACCTCACAAATGTGCTTCTGGAAGAATGGTCAAACTTTCCCATAGACACTCTTAATCCTTGTGGACAGCCTTCCCAGAAGAGTTGAAGCTGTTATAGCTGCAAAGGGTGGGCCAACTCAATATTGAACCCTATGGACTAAGACTGGGATGTCATTAAAGTTCATGTGAGTATAAATGCAGGCGTCCCAATACTTTTGACAGTATAGTGTATATGGGACCGACAATATGGTTAGTGGCTGATCTTCATTACATGGATGTTTTGTTTGAATTGTTCTAGGATTGCATTTTTGGCAAAGAATCTTCCTCCACGGGTCCCTTTTGTTATCATACTGGTTAAAAAAAATCCCTTTGGAATAACGTCATCCATAGAATCTGCACTGCTAGTATGTGGTTGGCCTGACTGGTCCTGATCGATGAGGTATTTGGGATGGGAACGCACATCCTGACGGACAATGGTCTCCAACCATCACCTCCTCCCAGCACTTAAGGCGCAGAGATTTCCCAGCACTGCTGTGACATCAGCCGTTATCTGAACACGCTTAGGGAAAAGAGTGGTGGCCGCTTTACCTGGAGAGAGATTCTCACAGCCTGTCTGTCATCACTAGGCCGGACTCTGGCTCCAGACCGCCTGCACCCTGATAAAAACAGACCTGGTGCATGGGAGCAGAGAGAGGAGAGGAGAGGGAGGGAGGGGGTGTATGGAACACAAGGCATGTCTGCCTAACACTGGAGTCAGGGGGACTCTCCAAGTCCCTTATCTGCACTTACAGCCCCTGAAAGTAAGCTGGAAACTAAAATGTAATGTCCTGAAATTTATTAGTACAACATTCCTTAGAAGACTTCCTCAGGAGTCACAACCAGTTCCTCAGGAAACTCTATTGATCAGTCCAACTCTGGCAAAATTGAAAATGATCCCTTGGAGTGTGGCTGCTTATTCAGGTCCAGGGATGTTAAAGTAAATTTACCTAAAGTGATATTAAAGGCTTGTTTTAAAAAAAAAAAAAAAAATCAGTTTGCTACGGGGGCACCTGAGCCGTCTCACTCCCGGGCCACTGCTCTGTGTGTCCATTCACAGACAGAGCTGTGGCTCAGCTCCACCCCCTCTCTCTCCTCATTGGCACACTGGCTGTGATTGACAACAGCGGGAGCCAATGGCCTCAGCCAATGAGGAGCTAGAGTCCCTGGAGAGCCAAGGCTGTTATGCACATCGCTGGATCGCGATGGAGCTCAGATAAGTATTGGGGGAGGCTGCTGCATAGAGAATGTTTTTTATCTTCATGCATAGAATACATGCAGGTAAAAAAACCTTCAGCCTTTACAACCACTTTAACCGATCCTGTGCGCTGCTGGACCGGTCCCCTTAGGTTCGTCTCCCCAGTGTCTTTTTCCCCTTTGTTTTCGCCTGATGATCTGGCCAGCAAGCAACACACCTCCTGTATTAGTGAGACACAACTCTGGAGTAAGGAGCAGATGTGGCACAGCAGGCAGCGGCATTGTCAGACTGGGGGGGGGGGGTGTTAAATGTATTAGCAGATTTAGATACACTAAAAAATTGATGCCAAACTTCAGCTCACATTTTACATTCAGTTACAGCAAACTCTATACCAATCAATCTGTTGCTACAAATTGATTCTTCCTGCGCTTACTGGAAAATTGCACAATATTTGATATGTTTATATATATATATGTGTGTCAAATGGGGTAGCGCTCTCATACTAGTCACACAGTTACAGCAAACCGCTTTACTTCCTTTTGGGATTAAGGTTTTGCATGAATAAATAAAAGCTGATCATTGTAAGCGCCCCTGCCATTGTTAAGTGGTTTGTCGCATCCATGCAAACCGATACATTCTGCTGGAGAGATTGAGCTTGTGAAAAATAACAGACTTGCTGACTGGATCACCAGAAGAAAATAGAAGAAAGAAAGTATAAGGTCCAGTTCACACCACATGTGAACCAGTGTGTTCTTTTTCTGCATCAGAAATCCATAGATAGTAAGAAAGTTGGTTATATGGAATCCAATAAAATAGTTCACACCAGTGCGGTCTTTTTCCAGAAAAAGAAGTAGAACATGCTGCATTTTTTTCTGCACTGAACTGTACTGGAACGCATTAAGGATCAGTTCACACCACATGCAGTCCAGTGCATTTTTTTCCACATCAAAAACGCATAGAAAATAGGCTATATGGTTTCCAGTGACATAGTTCAGACCAGTTTCCCCCTTTTTTTCCTAGCCTTAAATAAGGACGTGTGTGTTCCAGTGCGGTTTAGGTGCGTTTTACAGTGTTACAGTCACAGCTCCAGTGCAGGGAAAATGCAACACGTTCTATTTTTTTTCTGGAACTTGAAAGTCCTGGATCTGACCGCACTGGTGTGAACTATGCCATTGAAAACCATATATCCTACTTTCCATGCGTTTTTGATGCAGAAGAAAAAGGCACTGGACTGCATGTGGTGTGAACTGGCCTTAAAAAAAGCAGAAAAAAACATCTGGAATACATCTGGAAGCGTATCAAAAATGCACTGGAACACGTCAAAAACACGTTAAAAGCATGCATACAGAAATGCGTCTGGAATGGATCTGGGGGCATTTTTGTGGTGTTAACCAGCCCTAAAACGCACCGAAAATGCACTGGAATTCACCTAAATGCACCAAAAACGCACTGGAATGCACATATCCCCATTTAAAGCGGTAGTAAACCCATCCATTTAACAGTTTAAAAAACAGTTCCCTTTCCGGCACGTGCCGGAAATGTAACACTCCCATTGGTTGTGCTTGAAACCAAACTGTCAAACCATCCAATGGCTGGTGTTATAGCTGATCACATGTGCAGCATCATGGCAGATGTAGATTAAACAGAGGCCAAGATGGCAGCTTCCTTGGCTGAAAATGATAGGAGGGTTTACTACCACTTTAACCACTTGCTGACCGCCAATCGGCATCTGACGGCGGCAAGGTGGCTCGATAACGCGGATCGCCGTCATACGACGGCGGCCGCAAGATCGCACCTAGTGGGCGCGCCCGCGTGCTCACTGTGTTCGGGCAGGGCCAGGGAGCGGGTGCGGCGGAGTCGATCTCCGCCGGCCACCCGCAATGCCCCCCCCCGGAGTGAAAGAAAGGAGGTCCGTGTAAGTAAACACGGACCTCCGTTCTGTGAGGGGGGAAGGGCTGTGATCACAGCCTTCCTCTACACGGAGGCTGTGACCACTTTCCTTCCCCAACTAGGGCAGTCCCCCCACAGTTAGAAGACGCCCAGGGAACACAGTTAACCCTTAGAGCGCCCCCTGCAGGTTAACCCCTTCACTGCCAATGGCATTTACACAGCAATCAGTGCATTTTTATAGCACTGATCGCTGTATAAATGGCAATGGTCCCAAAAAAGTGTCAAAATGTTCCGACATGTCCGCTGAAATATCGCAGTACCGCTAAAAATCGCAGATCGTCGCCATTACTAGTAAAAAAAAAAAAAAACCCAAAAATGAATTCTCATCATCCGTAAACGCGACCACTTTTGCGCAAACCAATCAATAAACTCTGATTGCGTTTTTTTTATCACAAATATGAGGAAGAATATAAATCGGCCAAAACCGATGAAAAAAAATGTTTTTTTATATTTTTCTTTGGATTTGTATTTTAGCAAAAAGTAAGAAATTTGGGTTTTTTTGCAAAATTGTCGCTCTTCTTTTGTTTATAGCGGCGATCAGAAATGACGCAGCAGTGATCAAATACCACCAAAAGAAAGCTCTATTTGTGGGAAAAAAAGGACGCAAATTTCGTTTGGGTGCAACGTCGCACGACCGCGCAATTTTCAGTTAAAGCGACGCGGTGCCGAATCGCAAAAAGGGCTCCGGTCCTAAAGCTGGAAATCGTTCCGGTCCTTAAGTGGTTAAGATGAAGAAAAAAAGAAGAGGAAAAATGCACTGTAGAGCATAAAAAACGCACAGGAAACGCATCAGAAACCTGCATGCAGAAATGCATCCAGGACGCGTCCGGACTGCGTTCCTATAGTGTGAACTGGCCCTAAAAAAATAAAACAAATGCAGCTGTCACATCTAAGAATTGGTAAGCTGCAATATAATAAATGTTTGCTTTTGGGTTTAATACGGCTTTAAGGAATCCAGTGAATTGATGATCAATACAATCTCCTTAGGAACTGGGAATGACTCCTAAGGGAAGCTGTGCTACATATCAGGACATGGCATTGAGTATTGTAGGGGCTGTAAGATCAGATAAGGGTCTCTCCTCTGTACTGGTCAGACATAACTTGTGTTCTATACACTCTCCTCTCCACCAGAACATTATGGATTCCATAGGAATGGGTCAGGACTAGATGGAAATAGCTTATCCCGTGCTGTCTGTAGGTACCTTTCTACCATACACGCTCACACCGCTCTGTATGTGATCTGCAGACTATTACACCCAACCAAACCCATATCTTCTCCAAACAAAAAAAGTGCTCCTTTATATTTAATGGGCTTTAAAAGCCTAATGAAAGGCAGGTCGGGTTTATAGAAAGCCAGTGTCTGTAATGACATTATTCAGTAGAAGTCTGTCTGATGGACCTCATCCCCACCTCACCACCGTCTCAGCTTTGATGTACGCCGTGATATGTGGCCCTTCTCATTGAGAAAGAGCTTTCTGGCTCCCAGGCTCTCTCTGTGACATAATTGGTAGATTCTCACAGCTGTAAATCTAATGGAAATGGTCTTTGAACAGGAAAAGGGGAACCTTGGGATGTGTACAAGTCATCCAGGCTGAGAGAATGTTTGTATTCCAGATGCTTACTCTGAATATATGATAAAGCATGTGGGCCTGTGGTGTAATAGCACCGAGATGACTTACAGATCAAGTGCTACACCGGATTAAAGTGGCACTAAATGATATCCTTATTCTCCAAAATCATTGCATTCAACTACCTCATGGTCCTGTATTCTGTTTTTCATTAAACTCTTTCTGTATTTTCCTGCCTCCTTGTAGCTCTCCATGAGCTCCCAATCTTCTCCTTTTCCCTCTCACTTCTCTTTGGAATGAGCAATGCAGGACAGTTAGGCTTCATGCACACGGGAAGTTTTTGGACGTTTTTACAGCAGCTGTTTTTAGCTGCAGACATTTTTTTCTACAGTCAATAAACTCTCCATGTTATCTTATGTGTTCATGCACACATAGGCTGTTATCAACTGTTTTTGGCAGCGTTTTGGAGCTGTAAAAAAAAACAAAAAAACAAGACCACTGGGTTCTGAGAGACATTTTTCAGCTGTAAAAACGATCAAACGCTGAATAACGTGCAAAAAAGTGGCTTAACGTTGTATACACAGCGTTAAGCCTTGTCAGGCATTTCTGTCTCTATTCAAAATCAATGGTTCCCTATGGGAATCATGATGATCCGACTTGCGGCGTGATTTATGTGCTAAGCATCTTGAAGGGGAACTCCTCAAAAAAAAAAAAATTAACGTGGCCACGCCCCATGCCAATATAAGGCAACGCAGAGCCGCGGATACAGCATTCGAGTGGGAGAGCGTGACTAGTCAACATCTCAAGAAGAGCAGAGGGAGAAGACAGCGGAGAAGAGAGCAACAAGAGGGAGAAGAGAGTGAAGAAGACACCAGAGCTGATTTAACAAAATATTTAAAAAAAACGTTTACACTTTTTTTTAGGTGAATGGGTAGGGGTACAATGTACCCCATACTCATTTACATAGGGTGGGGCCCGGGATCTGGGGGCACCCTTGTTAAAGAGGGCTTCCAGATTCCGATGATCCCCCCCTGCCCACAGACCCAGACAACCACCAGCAAGGATTGTCGGGAAGAGGCCCTTGTCCTCATCAACATGGGGACAAGGTGCTTTGGGGTGGGGGGTGCAGGACCCCCCCTGCCCCAAAGCACCCATACTACCCATGTTGAGGGCGTGCGGCCTGGTATGGTCCAGGAGGGGGGCGCTCACTAGTCCCCACCCCCTTTCCTGGCCTTCCAGGCTGCATGCTCGGATAAGGGTTTGGTATGGAATTTGGAGGGGGACCGCACGCCATTTTTTTTTTTCGGCGTTGGGGTTCCCCTTAAAATCAATATCAGACCGAAGGGTCTGACATGCTCTTGGGGGGAACCCCGTGCAATTTTTTTACATTTTTTTTTGCGGGGTTCCCCTTCAAGATGCTCAGCACACAAGTTGCGCCGCAAGTCGGTTCATCATGATCTGACTTCTGGTGTGACTTCTACTATTCAAATCAATGGACCATAGGGAACCATTGAGTTGAATAGAGACATGAGAAACGCGGCTTACAGCTAGCGCCGAAAAACGTGCAATAACGCTGCTGCAAAAACTCTCAAAAAAGCTGAAAAAAAGTCACTAAAAGTTACTGACGTTTTTGGGACATTTTTTTAACGTCCTGTGTGCATGAGGCCTCACAGTTGGGTGTACAGCTCTATGCACACTACAATTGTCATGGTCCATTTGAGGAGTGAAAAAAGGCAGGTTATTTACTAGATTCCTACATACAGTAGGAACATGGAGAACAAACTAAGCCACTCTCTAATAGGAAAACAGGTCACAGCAGCAAACAACAAAAAAAAGAAAACATTTGGAGATTGAAAGCTGAGAGCAATTGAAGGGACTTTTTTGAGTTAAAGTGCAAGTTTGCCTTTACAGAAAATCTATAAGGTGAACTTGCATTGGATCCCCTCCTCACCCCCCCCCCCCCCCAGTCCTACTGCCAGTGATCTCCCCCACTGACACATCATAGAGCCGCTCTACCAGTCCGAGGATTTGAAATCCCTATGGCTTTCTCTCCTCTTCTACAGCGCTGCCAGGATGGGCTACGCAGGTTCCCATTGGTCGACACCAAGGTACGTTTAGGCGATTAAGCTGCGGGGGGTGGGGGGTAAAGCGGCTTTACGAAGTGTCAGTGCGGGAGATCGCTGGCTTCAGGTACAGCGGGACCGGGTGCGATGGGGAGAGGGTCCAGTGCAATTTCACCTTACAGATTTTTCTGTAAAGGAGAACTTACCCTTTAACCACTTCAGCCCCAGAAGGATTTACCCCCTTAATGACCAGGCCATTTTTTGCGATACGGCACTGCGTCACTAACTGACAATTGCACGGTCGTGTGACGTTGTACCCAAACAAAATTGATGTCCTTTTTTTCCCACAAATAGAGCTTTCTTTTGGTGGTATTTGATCACTTCTGCGGTTTTTATTTTTTTGCGCTACAAGCAAAAAAAAACTGACAATTTTGAAAAAAAAAACAATATTTTTTACTTTCTGCGATAAAGCATTTCCAAAAAAATACATAAAAAAAAATGTCTTCCTCAGTTTAGGCCAATATGTATTCTTCTACATATTTTTGGTAAAAAAAACCCCCAATAAGCATATATTGATTGGTTTGTGCAAAGGTTATAGCGTCTACAAAATAGGAGATAGATTTAAGGCATTTTTATTATTTTTTTTTTTTACTAGTAATGGTGGCGATCAGCGCTTTTTAGCGGGACTGCGACAATGTGGCAGACAGATTGGACACCTAACTGAAATTTTTGACACTTCTTTGGGAGCCAGTGACATTATTACAGTGATCAGTGCTAAAAATATGCACTGTCACTGTACTAATGGCACTGGCAGGGAAGGGGTTAACATCAGGGGCGATCAAAGGGTTAAATGTGTTCCCTGTTTGTGTTTTCTAACTGTATGGGGGACTGTGTGACTGGGGAAACACACAAATCTGTCTTCCTGCTTAGCAGGAAGACAGTTCTTAGTGTCATCCCCTGACAGAACAGAGATCTGCCTTGTTTACTTTGGCAGATCCCCATTCTGTCTCTGCGGGAAATGATTGCGGGCGGCCGGCGGACATCAACCCACTGATTGGCTCCCCCGCTGGGCAATCGGAGCGCACACGCATCCACAAATTCTAGTGCTGTACCGGTACGGCGATTTGTGCAGTCAAGCCACCTTGCCACAGTACATCTACGGCGGGTGGTCGGCAAGTAGTTAAGGATAGATGCTTGAATTTCAATTTCCAATTAAAGTGAGATAAATATGTAAGGTGACCATTGCTGACCCCTTTTCGAAATTGTAAGTTGTCAGGTTGACTGTCTGTGGTAAATATTGTCACTAACCCATCACAAGTATGTAGTAAGTGAAGGCTGAACTCATAAAGAAAACATGTTTTTCAGAAGCAGGAATTGCTTCTTAAATACTTTCCAGTACAGGGTTCCTTTAAATCAGGGGTAGGCAACCTTTCAGAGATTGAGATCTACCTGGACAACCTGGAGGAAATCAAATATCCCTGGGGGCAGGGCCGGATTAACATAGGGCTATTGAAGGTGTAGGCCTATGCCAGTGAGTCATTAATGCCAGTGAGTCATTAATGCTGTTAAGCTCTGCTCTATATGTATATTGTTATGTAAATAGTGGTCGGCTGATGCTATTATGTAAATCACGGTCGACAGGCGCTATTGTTATGTAAATTGCGGGCGGCGGCTGAGTTCCACACAGTGTAGTGTAGCACAACATAGAGGCCCAGGAGTGATGTGGGAGAGGGTGCAGTGCCCAGTCTACTTCTCATGCAATCAACAGATCTATCTGTTCTATGAGCATTCTACAGTACATGATGGTAAGCCACAAATGCTGATTGTTGTTACTTTCCCACACTGCAAGGTGTGTTTTGTGCAAACATTTTCTAGCTGAAAAGGTGACAGCAGCAAGAATGAATGATCACCATAGTAAAGATATAAGAAAAAAAATCATGACATCTGATCATCTTCCAGCAAATTTTAAGTGCATTCCTCCCTTACTATATTAGCGAGCTTTGTACATATTTTTTTTTTTACCTTTAGGAAGAAAGATGCAAACTCACCATAAGCACAGAGAGAAAACAATTACTCTGTATGTGTTTTGTTCACACCATGCATAAGCTGTGGTGCGTTGTGTAAAAATGCAGCATGTCTATATTTTTATTGCAGCACAACGCACGTCACGATAGCACATAAAGTGCAATAAATTGTCATTCATTCATTTTGACATCATTTTAAAAAAAGGAGAAAATAAACAATGCAAAGCAATTTACCAATTGCACACAATAGAGGGCACGCATCAAATGCACCATAACGCACGCCTACTGGTGTGAACAGACCACAAGTGCTTGTAGCTGTGTCAAAGACACAGTTCCTCCTTCTCAATGAATTGATTATCTATATAGCAAGTGTAAGGCATGCCAGACATTACTCTTTTTTTTCATTCAACCACCGTGTTGAATGAAAAAAAAAAAAAACGCTGATTCCTCCATCCACACAATCACTCCTGCTGTGCTTTTATATTCTGCTGGCGGGGAACCTCCCCTGCCATCAGAATACAATGATCAGTGCTGCCGGCTATAGCTGACAGCACTGGTCATTTGGGAAAAAACTGACAGGCTGGTTGCACACAAGACGATTGAAAGATAAATTTGTGTACAACAAGCTAGCCTGTACAGTGTACATGAATCGAAATTCGCCCAGTCCCTACTGAATTGGCCAAATTTTGATCCATTTACAGCTGGCTTTAACAAAACTCCTCCCCCAACCATAACTATATATACCATAGCTAACCAAAGCAGAGGGGAGCTACAGGGCAATGTCCTGAGGGGGCCCTGTCATTCTGTATGGGGCCCCATGACTACTGCAGGCTGCCTGCTGCAATATCAGCCCATGCACTGTGCTCCTAAATTGTAGAAGGAGGAGAACTATGTGCCTAAACCCACTAAACCCTTTCCCGCACTTTAGCCACAGTGCAGGTAGTGATATCACAGCAGGTGGGACAACAGCAAGCTCTTCCACTGGTCCAGACTGAGCAGAAGCACTAATTACTGCAGGAGAGGGTGGTGGATTTGCTGGCATTATCTGTGAAAAGCGGGATCAGCAGCCCTGGATATGGAAGAGGAGCTCCTTGAGTCAGGAGTCTGCTGAGCAAAATATACCTCTGGAGGAAGCTAGTGGCAACATCGACAAGGTTCCATAATCACAACACCTCCTTCCAGCCCCATTTGCCCCCCATCACTTCATCCCCCTCCACAGCAGTGTCTTCTGCCCCTTCACATCACCCCCCCCCCCCAGTAGTGTCCTGTGCCCCCTTCCCCGTGTCCTGTGATGACCCCCCCCCCCCACTAC
>BLSH010184541.1:2604911-2639867 GCA_018402905.1 Glandirana rugosa
CCCCCCCCCCCCAGTAGTGTCCTCTGCCCCTTCACATCACCCCCACAGCAGTGTCCTGTGCCCCCCCCCCCCCACAGTAGTATCCTAAAACAGTGGCGCTCAGTGAGGTCTCCACTGATGTTGTGCGCCTCTTGTTATGGCCGGGTAAGACTAGATCCATACCTTCCGCAGCTTCTGACCTCTCCTGCACCATCCCCAACCTCTGACCTCTCCTGTACTATCTGCAGCCTGTGACATCTCCTGTCCCCTCTCTAGCCTCTGACTTCTCCTGTCCCCTCCGCAGCCTCTGACTTCTCCTGTCCCCTTTGCAGCCTCTGACCCCTCCTGTACCATATGCAGCCTCTGACCTCTCCTGTCCCCTCTGCAGCCTCTGACCTCTCCTGCACCATACCCAGCTTCTGACCTCTCCTGTACCATCCGCAGCCTCTGACCTCTCCTGCATCATCTCCAGCCTCTGACCTCTCCTGCACCATCCCCAGCCTCTGACCTCTCCTGTACCAACCGCAGCCTCTGATCTCTCCTGTCCCCTCTGCAGCCTATAAGCTCTCCTGTCCCCTCCGCAGCCTCTGACCTCTCCTGTCCCCTCCATAGCCTCTGACCTCTCCTGTACCAACCGCAGCCTCTGACCTCTCCTGTACCAACCGCAGCCTCTGATCTCTCCTGTCCCCTCTGCAGCCTATAAGCTCTCCTGTACCATCCGCAGCCTCTGACCTCTCCTGTACCATCCGCAGCCTCTGACCTCTCCTGTACCACCCGCAGCCTCTGATCTCTTGTGTACCATCCGCAGCCTCTGACCTCTCCTGTACCATCCGCAGGCTCTGACCTCTCATGTACCATCTCCTGTATCATTTCCGCAACCTCTGACCATCTTTTGTCTTTTATCATGTCTGCAGTCTCTGAGGGGGGAGTCTGCAGAGGAGTCAAGAGTGGAATGAAATTATTTCCAGGGCTGGTTTTTATTACCAGTCCGGCCCTGACAGCAGTGTCCTGTGCCCCCCTCCACTTCATTCACCCCCTACAGTAGTGCCCCCACCCTTCAAATCACCCCCACAGCAGTGACCTGTGCCCCCTGTAGTAGTGTCCTGTGCCCCCTTCACTTCATTCTCCCCCTACATTAGTGACCTGTGCCCCCTCCGCCCAGCCCCCCAGCAGTTTCCTTTGCCACCTTCACATCATCCCTACCTCTCCTACCTGGTGTACAGCAGAGCGGATAGCAGGAGGCGGCACAGAACTGGATAGAGACCAGGAGCGGGAGTTGCCAGAGTTAGCTTTTCATATTAACAAGCTGAAGGTTGGTTACTAGGACCGCCTGGGATCCTAGCAACCAGTCACCTGCTGCTTAACTTGAAAGGTTAACCAAGACCACTCCCACCCTCCATCCAGTACTGTGCTGTCTCCTGCTTTCTGCTCTGCAGTGCTGATAAGAGCAGCAGAGGCTGGGGAAAGGACCGGCATAGCAGGCAGTGTTGCCAACCACTAGTAAATTTACTGACAGTTTGTAAAAATCAGTGATTTTTACAACTGTCTATAAATATCAGGGTCTGATAATTTGTCATTCTGTGCTGATTTTTTTTAAGTGTAAACCAGGCAAATTACTTGATATGGGTATTGTCAGTGTTTCCATGTTGTGTTTAAATATCAATTGTCTTAGTTTGTAATAGGAGTTCTGTTATTTTTCAGGTTGCCATGTATTGCCACTAAAAAACACTGCTGGAGGTTGGCAACACTGATAGCAGGGCCGTGTTCGCCATATAACCATGGCTGCCCACGGTCAATGGACAGATTGCATTCAATGGCTTGCTGACCCTCATTGTAAAGCATATCTAAAACCAAAACTGTTTCCGATGCCATAGAAAACAGTGAAAAACCTGTCCATTTTTTTTATTGCAAGCTGCATCCAATCGGGTCCCAAAAGAGCTTAGTTGTACCATCAATACAACAAATAGAACTTTATCGGCACCATATAAATATCAATAGCAATAGCAATGCATTCTTAAACATTCTTTTGTCAATTTATAAATTGCATTGGTATTTCTATTGATAAGTAAATGATCCTGCACCTGGGCTTCCTGGGTGGGGAAAGAAATTGAACTTACATGGCCAGTAGATGGAGCTGTTGAATATATGTAGAACTTGTATTACAAAGTATCAGCGCAAAGCTACTGTTTACATAATAAGTGATTCCATAAGTATCTGTAGATCCTTTCTCAACCTTTTCAACACGGAGGAACCCTTGAAATAGTTCTGCGGTCTCGGGGAACCCCTGCTAAAAATGAGAAATCTACAACTCATGATACATTAGTGTGGTGGTCGGTGGGAAGAATGCTCCTTAAATTTGTGGCCATTGGGATGAATTACCCCCCTTACAGATAGCTAAAAAGATCAATGATGTCATTGGGAATTTATCTGAGAGGTAGAAATTGACCATTGCTCAAGGAACCCCTAGCAACCTCTGGAGGAACCCTAGGGATCCACGGAACCATGGTTGAGAATCACTGCTGTATATAAAATTTCCTTGTACTGTACTTGTAATTTTTCTTTAATTTAATTATTTCCAGTGAAGTTTAAGTCAAATAAAGAATACATGACATAATTACAATGTGGTCTTCTCCAATGCCAGGCTCTTTGACAGGTTTCCAGTTCTGCGGCTGACATTCTCCTCCTGCAGTTTTCTGCTAATGACTTCGAATGAGCAGCAAGTAAAACCTCTGAACCCGCACAAACTTTCTTTTGGTCATCTAACTTCAAAGATAACTGTGTTATAAAATAACACAGAGGGGTTGATTTACTAAAGGCAATCTGCAAGGAAATTTACTCCAGAGCTTAGTAAATGAAGTGAAGCTTCACTTTGCAAAGAATACTCAATCACATGCAAGGTAAATTAACCATTTCAGTGTCGGGCACTTTCACCCCCTTCCTGCCCAGGCCAATTTTCAGCTTTCAGCGCTGTCACACTTTAAATGGCAATTGCGCTGTCATGTAACACTGCACTCATATGAATTTTTTATCATTTTTTTCACACAAATAGAGCTTTCTTTTGGTTGTATTTACTAAATAAACGAAAAAAGACTACAAAATTAAAAAATGTAGGCCAAAATGTATTCTGCTACATTTCTTTGGTGAAAATAACCCAAATCAGTGTCTATTATTTATTCTGTAGGATCATTATAGAGTCTATAAACTATGGTATATAAATATATCTGAAAATTGATCAGTCCTGATGTTCTGACACCCAATCTCATTTCTTGGTGCCTGAAAATGCCAAGAACGTACAAATATCCCCCAAATGACCCATTAGTAAAAGGCATTGTGAGATTTTTGAAGTTGTCATTTTTTTGTCACACTTTTTTGGAAAATGAAGAAATTATAGCGATTGTAAAATCTTGCTTTTTTTTTCTATAAAAATAACAAAAATGTTATACTTACCTCCTCTGTGCAGTGGATTTGCAGGCCTGATCCTCCTCTTCTCGGGTCCCTCTTCTGTGCTCCTGGTCCCTCCCTCCTGTCGAGTGCCCCCCACAGCAAGAAGCTTGCTATAGGGGCAGCCGAACCACAGCTCCGTGTGTCCATTCAGACATGGAGCTGCGACCTCACCCCCTCTTTCTCCTGATTGACTAACTGACTTTGACAGCAGCGGGAGCCAATGGCACCGCTGCTGTTTCTCAGCCAATCAGGAGGGAGAATGCAATAAGATAAAAAATCCTTCTGACTTTACGAGCCCTTTAAAGAAATGTTTTTTTCACAATTTTTTTTTTTTACATACTCTCACCAGTGCTGTACAGCATTATCATATAACGGGTGTGGGAGTGATCAGGGACACAGACTGGTGACAGTACGTAAATAAAAATTAATCTTTTTTTAATGTATTTTTTTTTCTCTTTTATTTTTACAATTTTCTCTTCTTTTACGATTTTTTTGTTAACACACTCTGATCAGAGCAATACAATGTTACCATAATAACACTGTACTACTCTGTGGAAGTGATCAGGATTTTTTTTAAATATATACATTATGATTGCTTATGCCGGTGAATGTTCTTGGTATAAGCAACCATTTTTACTGACTGAAACTGATTCATTCAGTGTGTTTTTTTGTGATTAGCTGTGATTGTCAATAGCTAATCACATGGTACAGATGGGCTGTGATTGGCCCTGTCTGCATCATGTGATCAGTGTGACCCATTACAGCTAGCAACACAATTGTACACAATGAATGGCATGAAAGGAAGCCATCCATTGTTTATAATTGTCATGTGATCTTCTGTAATAGGTCACAGTGATCACATGGTACCAGCGGGCTGGTACAGTGATCAGTCATCGGCTGTGTCGGCTAAGCTCTGGAGCAAATTCCCATGCACCACGGATGGAAGGAAAGAAAATTTCTCAGTTAGTGTTGATGGGGGAATCGCTCCCACATAGGATTGCCACCTCATCCCTTTAAACTCGAACACATATAAATTACACAGGTTCTGAGGCTGATTTAATGCAGATAAGTGAGTTTAATTACCACTGTAATCAGCCACAGAACCTGTGTAATTAATATGTGTTCGGGTTTAAAGGGATGAGGTGGCAACCCTACTCCCACAGCACTATTGTATTGTGCCGGCAGTCTTCAATCCATCTGTGGCCGGTTTAAAGCACTATTCAATATGCAAATTGAAGGATGCCACCCACTAGTCATGTAGGTATAGCTCTTATATTCAGTTATCCTTCAGTTCAAATCCCTGTCTCAGATTAGACATAATGTATGTCCATATCTCCAATCCCAGGGAATGTTGGCCAAATATTGATGTTGGGCTGCATGGGCAGCATCCCATTTGCACTCTGCTGGTTATCTGCAGTCATATGGAAAGACTTCTAGTTAAACCACCAGCATTCTTCATCTGCTAGTGTGTGGACTTCCTCAGGGTATATTTCCGCACCGAGGAAGTCTGCATTCTTTTTTCTGTGTGTCTTCATGCTTTTTTTTTTTTTAGTTTTGGTTAAAATATATGTTACAACCCCTTTCTGTTTTTTTTTTTGCTGTTCCTCTCTATTTGTCCTGGTGACCATTGTCTTCAGTACAGAAATTAATGGGAAATTGTGAGTTGTCACTGGAAAAGGAGACAAGGGGAGATTTTGCAATGGAATGATAACTGTGTAAGTGATGATATCCCTCCCTTTAGAGAGATTTCCTCGAATTTCCTGTTGAGTCTCTGGGACAGAAAATAAGGAGAAATCTCCCTGTAGTAGGGACTCAGCAACCTCTCATGGGACTTAATCATTTCCTACTCTATCCAAAACTCACATACGGGTAAAATCTGAACTTGCTTCAACAACACTGTTTCAAGAAACAACAAAATTACCAAAGGGTTCATTTAAGAACCTGAAAAAGGAAAGTGTTTCTAAGAGCACCCAGCTCCAATTTTCGCAATGGAGGTGCAATGCTCTGCTGATGTTATCCAGAAAACCCTCCAACTATGCTAAAGCTAGAGTTCACTCAGTTTACCTTTGAGTAGCGGCCCATCAATAGGGGGTTCAGGGCCCCCCCAAAGCTACCCATCATAAAAAAAAGTGGGGGGGGCGCCAGACACACAGGTTGCTATGGGAAGCATGACGTTTTTGCAATCACGTGATTGCAGCTAAGAAGCTCTATTGGCTTCCTTTAGAGTGTCCTTGGGGCGCAGAGCGATGCGCCCCGAACACTCCCACTGTGGAATTATGTTTCCTGTGGTGGTTACTGATTGGTGCGGTCTGTAGGACGTAGGGCGGTGCTTTTAGTGGAACCGCGGCGTCACTTCCGGTTTCTCCAAGTTGGATGGAACGCAAGGTCTGAGCCTCTCTGAGCAGGGTGTACTTGTATTACTGCTGCTAGGAATGAGTAGATGGGCTTAGTTCTGATGTGTTTAGCTGGTGTGAACACACTTCTCTGCTGAAGACGTGACTGCCGCTCATCCCTCTCCCTCCATCTCCGCACCGCCAGCCCGTCTGAGGTCTCCTGTCTGGTTATCAGTCCTCTTCCAGGTAAGAAGACCCTGTGACATTGTTTCTTTATATGTGCAACTCTTCTATCTGATCTCTATAGATGTGATATATAGGAAGGATTGCATGTATTAGGAAGGTGCACACTCCATGCAGATCAGGCTGGCTGGAGGAGGCATTCTCTCTCTGTATGAAGTCTGTTCACTTTACTTAGTAAATAAGATGAAATAATGTGTAATGCAACCAAGCCAGCAAACAGATTAGGCGGCGGTGGTGCGATTGAGGGGGGGAGTGGCGTCGTTGTGAGTGAGGGGGAGAGCTTTGTTTGCCCCCCCAAAATATTGAGCACCAGCCGCCACTGCCTTTGATCTGAGTTGCCAGATTCAGCAGGCTTTTCACTGGGCTCTTCCTTGGAACTGCAGCCTCTGTGCAGCGAGACCTCTATCATATTCTTTCTGTTCACCAGCCTCTCTCTGCGCTATGTTCTTATAGCTCACTAATATGTCAATTGCTGCTTTATAAGTCTTCATGAAAATATAAGGCAAATTCGGTCAGAAAACCAGGAAACCCAATTCCATTTTTTTTTTCTCATGTATCTTTATAAATCGGCCTCCTAATGTTTTATGTCAAGGCCTTGTAATGGAGAGGTGGGTCAGCTGCGGGTCACGGGCTCGGCTTCCATGACTGACTCATTGTGGTTCAGACTTCGGTTGCATTAAGTCATTTTACCTTAAAAGCGCGCTCTCCTTAAATTCTGCTAATTTTTCTCGATCACCTGAAATATGTAAACAATGATGTCATAGTTTCCTCCTGGCCTTCGCTTGCTGGCAATGCGGAGCTTGGATAAGTTCTCTGAACGTTCTTTCTTTTCATCATCTTTTCACAGTATCTGGCAAATTAAGATCCCATTTCTGGCCTGTGTGATTTTGCAGGAGAAAAATATCACCCAAAACTGATTTTGGATGAATTGCCCACTGGATTCTGGGAGATTTTCATGGCAAAATCTCTGCATTGAGTTCCCAGCTCTGACCTATCTGTAAAATATGCACCTAACATGAATCAGTAATGCAAGTGTCAGCATGACCAAATAACATTATTTATGTAGTTGTTTTTTTTTTTACTTGCTTCATATAAATGCTGTTCCTGAGCTATTGGAAGTGTTATTAAACTGAAAAAAAAAACATTTATTATATTGCAGCTTACCAATTCTTAGATATGATAGCTGCATTCATTTTCCTTTTTTAGACTTTTTTTTCACCTGGTGATCTTGCCATTAAAGTGGATGTAAATGTAAAATAAATATCACTGCCAGCCCCTGAAAAAAGGTATTTAGAGGCATTGTTTCCCCACAACACTTACACGGTGTAAGGTGGCTGCATAAAAGAGAGGGACTGGCAGTGATATTTAATTAAGTTTACTTTACCGCTAATAGCGGCAGGAGGGCATAGATGGCTCACACACACAGGAGCTGACAGGCGAGGGGAAGGGGGGAGAGAGAGAGAGCAGCGGGATGAGGTGTGTAAACTGACCACGGTAATCAGGGATCAGCAGCCATGTTTACTGTGGTCAGTTTACATAGGGGACACAGGAACAGGCAGGATGAGCCAGGTTTTTTACAGCTTAGAGAGGGACAGATTAGACTGCACAAGCACTGTACTGTTTAACCACTTCAGCCCCGGAAGGATTTACCCCCCTAATGGCCATGCCATTTTTTGCAATACGGCACTGACTTACTTTAACCTCCCTGGCAGTATGATTATTTCAGATTTTTGGTGCTGAAAGCGGTACGATTATTTTGCATGAAAATTTGTCGTTTTATATATATAATTCTTAGCAATAACTCACTTAAATCTGTCCAAACAAGAGTCTAGTAGACATCCCGGGTATGAAAAAGTTTGAAAAATGAAATCATAAATTATAATATAATAAATAACTAAAAATAATTATCAAAAATAATAATATAATAGTAATAAAATGTATTCAATAATGTAATCAAACCAAAAACGCAATTTGCTCAGTTGCAGAATTGTCGCTGTTGTCACTTTCAGTGTCTGATGATAAATTTCCCCAAAAATCAGTATCACTCAATTCTGCAAATGATTCTTATTTACTATCGGTGTTTTCTAGCTGATCAAAAACCACTTTTGACGCAAAGGGACACTTTTTGGTTGCTATGGACATTCTCATGTTTCCAGGCAGAAAGAATGACATTTATTATATAAAAGTGCATGCAGGGCTCTGGGCAAACCACTAGGGACAAAGGGGATGTGTAATGTTTTCATACAGTAATGTAATCTATAAGATTACAGTGTGCTGTATGTGCTGTGTGTGTTTCACTTTTTGAATTTCCCGCCGGTCTCCGTCCCCGTGCGACGCGACGCTCGCAGGGAACGGAGCCCGGCACACAGGAGTCATCTGGCGGAGGACACAGCTCGCAGACACGGCGGGGGACATCGCTGGATCCAGGGGACAAGGTGAGTAGCACTGCCTGGATCCAGCGATGCGATCCCGAGTGTGGCTCGGGGTTACCGTTCTTGGTACTGAAAATCCACCCCGAGCCACACTCGGGAACACCGCCAGGGAGGTTAAATGACAATCGCGCGGTCCTGCGACGTTGTACCCAAACAAAATTGATGTCCATTTTTTCCCACAAATAGAGCATTCTTTTGGTGGTATTTGATTACATCTGCATTTTTTCATTTTTTTATTTTTTGCGCTATAAACAAAAAAAGACCAACAATTTTGAAACAAAAAAACAATATTTTTTTTTTTGCTATAATAAATATCAATATTTAAAAAAAAACTAATTTCTTCATCAATTTAGGCCGATATGTATTCTTCTACATGTTTTTGGTAAAAAAAATTGCAGTGTATATTGGTTTGCGTAAAAGTTATAGCGTCTACAAAATAAGGGATCGATTTATGGCATTTTTATTATTATTTTTTTTTTTTTACTAGTAATGGTGATGATCTGTGATTTTTAGCGGAACTTCAGCATTGCGGCGGACAGATCGGACACTTTTGACACTTTTTTTGGGACCAATGACATTTATACAGCGATCAGAGCTAAATGTCACGATCAGGGAAGGGGTTAAACTGTAGGGGGTGATCAAGGGGGTTAAGTGTTCCCTAGGTAGGTGTTTCTAAATGTGGGGGGAGAGTGTAGTGTACTGACTGGAGGAGGAGAGAAAACACTGCTCCTGATCACTGGGAACAGCAGATCTCTCTCTACTTCCCGGTCAGAAGGGGGATCTGTGTGCTTACATTGACAGATCTCCGTTCTGGCGCTCTGTGAAGCGATCGTGGCAGCCAGCCACGCGCATCGGCTCTGGTGATGTGCCGCTGGTGTGCGCGTGCCTGCTAAACCCATAAAAGGGACCGCCGTACCGGTACAGCAATTTGCACAGCTGAGCCAACCTGCGGCGGCTGGTCGGCAAGTAGTTAGTCTGCTATAAGGGGAACAGGATCTCTTTTTATTTTTTATTCTTTTAGGGTTACAACCTCTTTAAGGCTGGGTTCACACTTTGGAGGATGCAGGGGAAACCTAGCCTTAGGGTCCTTTCACACGTATGGAGTCTGTTTTGACATCCAACCGTTGATCCCCGCTGAGCTGGTGGATGACAGGTCCGTTTCTGAACTCTGTGCAGGGACGGACCGGTCAGAGCTCCGCTCTTCTCTATGGAGGATTGGATGAAAATGGACTGTCTGTCTGCTTTCATCCGATCCAATCTGCCAGACGGATGGAAAATAGGGTTCCCATCTGTCTGTATTTAGCAGATCAGAGCAAATTGGATGTCAGCGGACGTCACCACTGACATCTGTCGCTAGAGGAGAATGGATCGTTCGTTCAGTTACGTCTGAAAAACGTACAGGTGGACCTGAATGGTCCGTACGTGTGCAAGGACCCTTAGTCTGTTGTTTTTCAGAAGATCAAGCTCTCCAGCAAAATGTATCAATTACAGAGATTGGACAAACCATTTAACACTAGTGGGGGTGCTTATAACAATCACCTTTTATTTACTCATGCAAAACCTTTACTACAAAAGGAAAAAAAAACTGTTTGCTGTAACTGATTATACGGTGTGGGCTGGAGTTTGGCTTCAATCTAATTTATCTACATCTGCTACTATATTTAACACTCCCCTCCAGTTGACAATCCTTCAGTCCAAATGAGCTTCAGGCACCTTGTAGTGGAGACGTGAGCCATCTTCATAGAGGATAATTGATATTTTCTCCTCCAGTGTTTTGGAGCCTCAAGCAGCAAAACGATCAGGTGTGAATGGGGGTGTGAATGGGGGTGTGAATGGGGGTGATACTCTTGTTCATTTGCATACCTCCCAACTTTTTGAGATGGGAATGAGGGACTCCTATTAGCATAGGACCCACCCCCTGTCACACCCACTTAAAGGAGAATTCTACAAAAAAAATTATTAGTTAAACCCACAAGGGCTTTTTTACCACTACTATTCCTTTATATTGGCTTTTGAAATTTACAAATGCAGAAATTTAGAAATTGAATGCAAGGTTTAGCACTGGGAAACACTTTTTGAAAGATAAATAGTGCATTTTATATACAACTGTATAGATCAGACCAAAATGAGGGACAAATGAGGAGGAAAGAGGGACATTGTTCCAAATCAGGGACAGTCACTTGAAATCGGTTGGGAACCATGCATTTGCACGGCTTTTTTCATTAATGGTGCTGTGCACCTATCAATAAGAAGGTGAGGGAAACAGTCTATTCAGTAATCAGAGATGCAGGTATTGTCAGGTTTTGTGTCCCAGGCCTGCCAGCACTAATTAAAGAGGAGCAGGGATAACTGCACAAGGATGCTGCATTTTTTTTTTTTTTTTATCATAGTGACTATTAAGCTGGCCAAACGTTTGTACGAAAATTCGCAGTAAATTTAATGGCTTGAAAAAAGGCCATTGAAAGTACTTTTATTATTAGATTTTGGAACAAATGGACTTTAAGGAACAAAAAACCCATACACTGGTATAAATTAGTTTTAAAACATTTCCATCCTTCTCCTTTGATTTTTCTTGTCACTGCAATGTCAATTTGACATTAAGGCCTCATACACACGGGCGTTTTTTGACGCCACGTTAAGGGGCGTTTTTTGCAGCTCTCCATGTTATTCAATGGCCCTCTAAAAACGCTGGCATTTTTGAGCAGTAGAGGGCGTCGTTAGTGAGCTGTTTCTAGAACGCGGGACCAGCGCATTCTGAGGCTGTAGCGTTTTGGTGTTTTTTGGCGCTAATCGGCAAAACGCTCACTAACGCCGTAATGGCGTTAACCGGCGTTTTTTGACGCCAACGTTTTTAGGTTGAAAAATAGCAGAGGACTGATTTTTTTAAAAAATGCCTATTGACGCCGACGCTCACTAACGCCGATGCAAAACGCCGCTAAAAACGCAGATTTTTTTTTTCAAAACGCCAGACCCGACGTTTTGCTTATTTTTTTTCAGACGCCCGTGTGTAGAAAATTAGAAAACTCGAACATTCTTAAAACAAAAATATTTAAAACAAAATTGCACTAGTATACATTATAGCCAGCTTTAGGGTGCCTTCATATTAACTGGGTTGGGCTGCTTTGCTTAATGCAGTCCCAAAGCAAAGACAAGGCAAATAGCCTTGTTTTTAAATGTCAAGGTTCACACCAATACCATTCATCTGCCTTAGTGTCTACTGGAAAATGAATAAACTGTGTTGCATTTTATCGCAACACGTAATTAGCAAAAAAAGTGACTTCATGTACTTTAAGTGTATTTCTAGGTTTGCTGCCAAATTTGAAAAAAAAAACCATTATATGTTATGTGTTGTCATTCACACAGCATGCTTTTTTTTCACCTTTTAGATGTTTCTCATGGCTGACTGCAAGCATTTCTTAAAGTGGTAGTAAACCCTCCTATCATTTTCAGCCAAGGAAGCTGCCATCTTGGTCTCTGTTTAATCTACAACTGCCATGATGCTGCACATGTGATCAGCTATGACACCAGCCATTGGATGGTTTGACAGTTTGGTTTAGAGCACAACCAATGGGAGTGTTACATTTCCGGCACGTGCCGGAAATGTAACTGGTTTTTAAACTGTTAAATGGATGGGTTTACTACCACTTTAATAATTTTAGAGTCAGTTTGTCCCAATAAAAAGACTTAAGGTGGAGTTCCACCCATTTAAAAGTCAGCAGCCACAAAAATTATAGCTGCTGACTTTTAACAATCGGACACTCACCTGTCCCATGGTCCAGCGATGCGGCCACCCGATGCATCGCTCCTCTCCCCTCCACACCGCTGGCATAGCAAGTGTGGGCGCTGTGAATGGCCAGGCAATCTTCTGGGATCTGTGACGTGTCCCAGAAGATTGCCGGGAGGGAGGGGGGAGAGGTGAACTTCCTTCCGGTTCCGTGGCGCCAGGAGAGGAAGTGGGAGCTTGGGAGCCCATAAGTAAATAGATAGGATAGTATATCATACAGTATTTACGTGTTTTAATTTATTTTTCTTTTACATTTCTTCACTTCATTAAAAACTATTAATAAATGGTGTAGTACATACTGTTCATACTGCAAAAAACAGTCCCTACTGCATTTGGAGATATTGCAGAGCTGTGGCGGCAGCTTTGCACATGCTCAGTTTTCAGTAAGTTTATATGCTGAACATTTTTTCCCTATCACATCTGAGCAGCCCATGTGACTATATAGTCACACATATGGGTGTATACACAGTGACAGCCCACTCCCTCCCTCTTCCTCCTCCTCCATGCCCACTAACCAGCTAAAAACAGTGGGCCCAGGGGGGGTAGGCAGGATATTACATGTAGATTAATGGAGGCTTCACCTCCCTCTTATTCTAAGACACAGGCTGGAGGGGCGTGACACAGACTGTGACTAGCAAAAACCACCCACACCATGTTATGTCAACAAAATAATACAGATTTAATTTCAAATATATTTGTATGACAATTTAAAACAGTTCATTGATATTATTTATTTATTTTTACTCTGTATTCCAAAGGCTGTTCATTTTTATTTTGAACATGTGACCAGCAGCAGAGGACTTGAAACTCCTCCTGCTTATGTTTCCCTGCAGACAGGCTGGGAAAGAGCTAGGTCATGTGACAGTTGTATATCAGTTAGGATAAAGTTACTTTTTTTATATATTAAAATAATTACAGTGCCATCATCCACATACAGAAATAGAAGGGAGAATGTAAATGAATTCATGTGTGTTTAGTATCACTTTTAGAGCAGAAAGTTGCCTTTCATTAGCATACAATGCTGCAAAAGTGGAAATACACTTTAAGCCCAGAAAAAAAGGCACATTATCACTGTAAGGAGTTAAAAGGAAAAAATACAGCAGAGCGCTTCCACAAGATTGTCAATATTATATACAGTGGGGAAAATAATTATTTGATCCCCTGCAGATGTTGTAAGTTTTCCCACTTACAAAGAAATGAAGGGTCTATATTTTTTTTATCATAGGTGTGTTTTAAATGATAGATACAGAATATCCACCAAAAAACAGAAAAAACACATGATACACATGTTCTAAATGGAGTTGCAGTTCAGTGAGTAAAATAAGTATTTGATCCCCACGCAAAACATGACTTAGTACTTGGTGGAGAAACCCTTGTTGGCAAGCACAGCACGTGTCTTGTAGTTGGTGACCAGGTTTGCACATCTCAGGAGGGATTTTGGTCCACTCTTCTTTACAGATCTTCTCTAAACTTTAAGGCCTCATGCACACAGGATCTTTTTTGACTTTTTTACAGCAGCTGTTTCAGCTGCAGACATTTTTTCCTACAGTCAATAAACTCCCCATCATGTTATCCTATGTGTTCATGTTATCCTATGTGTTCATGTTATCCTATGGTGTTCATGCACACACAGGCTGTTATCAGCTGTTTTTAGCAGTGATGTTTTTGAGCTGTTAAAAAAACCCCAAGACCAGAGGGTTCTGAGAGACCTTTTTCAGCTGTAAAAATGTTCAAACGCCCAAAAACATCGACCCCCAACATTTTTGGATGTTTAGATCAGCTGGAAAAAAAAAAAAGCTGGCCCTTTAAAAACGCCGGTAAAAGCTGAAAAAATCACTGATAAGCCACTGACTTTTTGGATGTTTTTTTTAAAGTCCTCTGTGCATAAAGTCTAAGGCTTCTTGGCTGTCACTTGGTAACTCGAAGTTTCAGCTCCCTCCATAAATTTTTGTAATGTGCTTCTTCTTGATCCACTCCTTTGTTGCTTTGGCTGTATGTTATGGGACATTGTCATGCCGAAAGACCCATCCATAACTCATCTTCAGTGTTCTGGCTGAGGGGAGAAGGTTCTCTTCCCAGATCCAAGATTTTACAATATATGGTCCCGTCCATTGGCAGAGAAACAGCCCGAAAGCATGTTTCCACCTCCGTGCTTGACTGTAGGGATGGTGTTCTTAGGGTCATAGTCATCATTTTTCTACCTCCAAACACAGCGAGTTCCCCTCCTCAAGAAGGCACATGTACAGTCATGCCAATGAACATCTAAATGATTCAGAGAAGGATAGGCAGAAAGTGCTGTGGTCAGATGAGACCAAAATTGAGCTCTTTGACATTAACTCAACTTGCTGTGTTTGGAGGAAGAGAAATGCTGACTACAGCCCCAAGAACACCATCCCTACAGTCAAGCAAGGAGGTGGAAACATTATGCTTTGGCGCTGTTTCTCTGCTAAAGGTAAAAGGCAGACTTTGCCACATTCAGGGGCCAATGGACGGGGACATGTATTGTAAAATCTTGGATAAGAACCTTCTTCCCTCAGCCAGAACAATAAAGATGGGTCGTGGATGGGTCTTCAAGCATGGCAATGACCCAAAACATACTGCCAAGACAACAAAGGAGTGGCTCAAGAAGAAGCACATTAAGGTCATGGAGTGGCCTGACCAGTCTCCAGACCTTAATACTATAGAAAATTCATGGAGGGAGTTGAAACTTCGAGTTGCCAAGTGACAGCCAATAAACCTTACGGATTTAGAGAAGATCTTTAAACAAGAGTGGACCAAAATCCCTCCTGAGATGTGCAAACCTGGTCACCAACTACAGGAAACATCTGACCTCTGTGCTTGCCAACAAGGGTTTCTCCACCAAGTACTAAGTCCTGTTTTGCTTGGGGATCAAATACTTATTTTACTCACTGGACTGCAACTCAGTTTATAACATTTGTATCATGTGTGTTTTCTGGATTTTTTGTTTATATTATTTCTCTACCATTTAAAATCTACCTATGATAAAAATTATATACCCTTCATTTCTTTGTAAGTGGCAAACTTACAACATCTGCAGGGGATCAAATAATTATTTTCCCCATTGTAGGTTAGCAAAAGGATTTGCCATGTGAATATGCCCTTAAAGCGGTTGTATCCCCATTTTAGTGATTTTTATCTACAGATAAGCCTATAATAAGCCTTACCTGTTGGTAAAATGAATCGCCTAAACCTGTACGGTTTAGGGGATATTCAATATGCATGTAGCCGCTGCGTCAGCAGCACATGCGCAGTGAAGGCCCGGCATATAGCGCCGGACCTTGCTGGAAACCTTGCTGGAAAGACGGACTCCCGCGGCTCCGGCCACTCACAGCGACGGAGCCGCGAACCCAGAAGGAATCCCCCCAGGGAAAATGTCAGCTCCCTCTGCAGGGACCGAGGTGCCCTGTGGGGGCTTTGTTCTGGGGTAAGTATTTCATAATGAGCTAGTATTCAGTGCATACTAGCTCATTATGCCTTTGCCTTACAGGTGTTTTTATTTATTATTTTTTTTCTGTGGGGATACAACCACTTTAATGTTTTATTTTTTATTTTCTAATTGGGTTTAGCAAGTAATCAAAGGTTTCTTTTTCCCATTTACAGGGGGTTAAGTTAGGGCATACATAGTACAATGGATTTCAATAAAGATTTTACAAATGTGCAGCATAATGTATTGTAGTTTCACCCAATTAGGCTCAACAGATCGATGATTCTGGCTTATGGTTAAGGGGAAAACAAAACCAATAACCTAATATCCAGGTTGTACAAGAAATATAAAAAAGAGATAGAGTTATCTCAGGTGTGATAAGGTACTATGTGTGTGAGGATTGGTGTTCTATATTCAACATTCAAGACTAACAGATAGAAGAGAAGAATACAATAGTTAACAAGGGGGGTGGGATGTGGCTTTATACAAGTGAGGGGTATGTGGTACCAGAGACCCCCACCTTCCACTGCAGGAACGTATAAGGAGGTCAAACTTTTGGCAGGAAGTGAGGGATGTGAGTATTGAATCCTCATATTTTTAAGTAATTTGTTGTGTCTGTGACTATACTGGTCAATGTTTCATTGATAAATAAGCCAATATGATGTTTCACTTTTGTGAATTGTATAAGTTGTTTTTTCTATGCATGCACTATTGTTTATTTAGTAGCTAGTGGTATGACTATAGCACATTTGTATTGGGATTTAGTGAAGGTGTGCGGTTTGAAGTGAAGGAGTGCCAACCATGGATCTTTGAAATCTAAATTTTAAAGAGACTCTCTAGTGTAAAGTGTCTGGTCCCAAATCTGCTAAGCATTAGGCACATCAACCAGATGTGTAGGATGTCTCCAACAGTCTGACAACCTGTAAAATAGTTTTTTGACTGATCGGATGGAGGCATGTGAGTTTTGAGAGTACCATGTACCAGCAGGTAAGGACATGAAAGGATAAGTTCACCTTAAGGCCTCATACACATGGATGTTTTTTGACGCCGGCGTTTTCTGGCGTTTTTTGCAGCTCTCCATGTTAGTCAATGGCCCCATAAAAAACGCTGACGTTTTTGAGCTGTAGATGGCGTCGGCGTTAGTGAGCTGAAACTAGAACCCACGGCCAGCGTGTTCTGAGGCTGCAACATTTGCCGACGTCGCAAAACGCTCACTAACGCCAACTAATGCCATGCCGTTGTTAACTGGCGTTTTTTGACGCCAACGTTTTTGGGTTGAAAAATAGCAGAGTGATGATTATTTTAAAAAAAAACGCCTATTGACGCCGACACTCACTAACGCCGATGCATAACGCCGAAAAACGCCATTTTTTTTCCCTTGACATCGGGCCCAACATTTTGTTTATTTTTTAAGAAACGTCCGTGTGTATGAGGCCTTAGTAACATGTTATGTATTCAGGATGTACCATGTAACATGTTACTAAATCACCTACCTGCACAGCGGCTGGGGAATCCTGCCCCGCTGTCACAATTTAAAAACAGCGAGGCTGTGGTTCTCTCTCCACACAGCCATGTCATTCATTCACAGATTTCTGTGAATGAATGAACTACATGTACCATCTTCCACTGTGGCTTGTAGTTCTCAATGAACTGTGAGGGAGCTGGTGATCACTCTCACAGTTCATTGATTCTTCCTGGACTTTAGTAACTGTCTGCCCCTATGGGAGGTACAAGCAGACATCTGTGCGGAGAGTCTGTAGGAGCCTGACGTTGTACCTGTGATCTGCTAATTGTGGGTGCAATGCTCTGCAGGCTCCTGAGAAAAAAAAAAATAGATGCACAATATAAAAATGTATTGTTTAAGTACTGTAGTATTCAACCTCCCCAAAAAATGTATTATATTTCAGCTTAGCAATTCTTATGCGGTGGTTGCATCAGTTTTCTTTTTTTTAGGCTTCTTTTCTTTATTTTCATCTGGTGATGCGTCCTGGATTTACACCTGGGCATAGCATTTTCAGGCAGAAAGTCGCGTGGTTTTTACAGTGATTTTGCCGCGATTTTGTACAGGTCAAAAGGTCACCAATGTAAAAAGCATTCGCCTGAAAAAAAAAAAGTGTCAAAAATAAACACACTACTTAGGTTTTTAAAGTATTTTATTAAGGCAGCTCCGGCATCTTTTCCGATTTCTTCTCCTCTCTCTGGCTCTTCTCCCTCCTCTGCAGGTTCTTCTTCCTCTCCGGTTCTTCTCCTCTCTGTGCTGTTTTCTCTTCTGCCGAGTCTTCTGTCTTCTTGCTGTTTTGCCGGGTCTTCTCCGCTGTCTTCTCCCTCTGTTCATCTTCCGATGTTGACTTAACGTAATCTCTTGGTGTAATGCTGGCTCCGTTGTGTGCAATGACTTATATTGGCATGGGGCGAGACCATCGTCTGACATCATCCGGAGGCCCCGCCCCTTGTGATATCACAGCCCGGGGCATGATGGGGGTGGTGACATCACAAGGGGGCTGGCCTCCAGATGATGTCAGCGGGTGGCCCCGCCCCATGCCAGTATAAGGCTACTTTCACACTGAGCAGCGGTCGCGGTAAAAGCCCGCTAGTTTTAGCGGAGTTTTACCAACGATATGGCTCCACTATGCGGGTGGGAGCCCCGTGCTTTTAACCCCCCACAAGGGGTTAAAAAGGGGATAAAAGTGCCGGTGCTCATCGCTACCGAGGCAGTGTGCAGCTGCTTCGGAAGCCCTTGCCATTCATTTCAGTGGCAGGGGCGGTAGAGGAGCGGTATATATACCGCTCCCCTCACCGCCACAAAGATGCTGCTTGCATGGCTTTTTGTAATGTCCTGCAAGCGCACCGCCCCAGTGTGAAAGCACTCAGGGCTTTCAAATTGGGGTGGATTGGGGAGGATTTTTGAGGCACTTTACAGACGCTATTTTTAGCTAAATAGCGTCTGTAAAACGCTTCAGTGTGAAAGTAGCCTAAGTCAATGCACACGGCAGAGCCAACATTACACCAGGAAATCGTGTTGAGTCAAAATCGGAAGAAGAACAGAGGGAGAAGACCCGGCAAAAGAGCGAGAAGACAGAAGACTCGGCGAGAAGACAGAAGGCCCGGCAAAAGAGCGAGAAGACAGAAGACCCAGCAAAGGAGGGAGAAGAGAAGACAACGCAGAGAGGAGAAGAACTGGAGAGGGAGAAGAACCGGCAGAGGGAGAAGACATCTCCAGAGGAGGGAGAAGAAATCAGAAGAGACGCTGGAGCTGCCTTAATAAAATACTTTAAAAACCTGTGTAGTGTGTTTATTTTTTACACTTTTTTTAGGTGAATGGGTAGGGGTACAATGCACTCCATACTCATTCACATAGGATGGGGGGCTTCCAGATTCCGATAAGCCTCCCGCCCGCAGACCCTGATAACCACCGGTTAGGGTTGTTGGGAAGAGGCCCTTGTCCTCATCAACATGGGGACAAGGTGCTTTGGGATGGGGCCCTTTCCTGACCTGCCGGGCTGCGTGCTCGGATAAGGGTCTGGTATGGATTTTGGGGGGGGCACGTGCCATTTTTTTTGGCGTGGGGATTCCCCTTAAAATCCATACCAGACCAGGTCTGGTACCTCTTGGGGGGAACCCCACGCAATTTTTTTTTTTTCATTTTGACTGCCCTACATACATACATACATGTAACAAAATGTGTGTCTCCTGGCCATGCTTGGCTTGTTATTAATAAATAATTGCACCGCAAACACGAAGCTCATTTTTTTTTTTGCATTTTCAGGAACAAGTATAGAAATGCGTGTTTCTGCGCACATTCCCGGAACGCGAAGGTGTGAATGGGGCCTTAAGGACTGGTAAGCTACAATATATTAAATATTTTTGTTTTTGAGTTTAATACCCCTTTAATAACAATAGTACGGGAGTCTTTTGTACACTTTAAAAAGTGCACTTAAAGCTGTAAACTGTACCGAGGCAAACTAAGCTATTTGTATTTGGGTGTAATTTTAGTTAAAGGATATACTTTAACTCGACTATAGTTCACAAACAACTATTTGATTACTTGTAATGATTGCACTGAGTAGCAGGAATTGCACTGAGTAGTATAGGAATGCCACGTGAAAGAGCAATAAACACATCAACCCTAGTAGTCATTTGTCACTGTCACTTGGTGCATTTAAAGAGCCCCTGCCAATCTTTGCAATTCATGTTTGAGCCGCAGGATTATCCGCAGTCCTTGGGGCTCTCTGTGCCATCACAAACCGCGGTCAGAGCTCACATTGGTACAGTTGTCAGTCAGGTTCCCTTAAAGCCGGCGTGTCAGTGGCCTGCAATTAACAGAAGTTGTCATGCCGCAGTTTATGGCAGCGAGGTGGAGTGTGTAAACATGTCTCGTAACTGGCAGTACCATGCCGCCCGCCTGCTGCTCCCTCTCACACTGCAATCACGCCGGTTTCACTGACTGTTTGTAATTGCTAAGGTAAACTGTTTTTTCTTTCTCCTGCCACGTCCCAACGTGCACTAGTTTGCAAATGACTCTGCCGCTTACAAAACACCTCTGTGATTCCCCAGCGCCTCCGTCCAAAGTCTAATTATTACTATGAGATGTGACAGGGGCTGTGTTTCTCTTTACAGCCTGTCACAAATGACCCTTTATTAATATGAAAAGGGTTCACATACGCTATCCTTGTCTTCCTAGACTTGTTGGGATTCCTTTCAAATATCTAAGAGATATCGGAGAGCAGTAAAATAAGGGTTTGTTTGTTTTTTTAATAAATGTAGTTCATCCAAATGTAGATCTAAGCCCAAATAGTGAAATCTCATTTAAACTTTAAAATCTTAATATAATTTCAAAAACTATTTTCAATTTTTTTTAAAGCTTCAGCTTTCAGTTAAAGAATACCTGGTGATCCTGCCATGAAAATCCTTATTCAGGCATTTCCTTCCCAATTGTACTCCTGTCACATGCCCCCTGGGTGAGACTACAGGCAGCTGTGCTGACATGCATTCTGCAAAGCAATGCCCACTGCTGTTACTTTAAGGCAGCCTTTCTCAACCTTTTCAACACCGTGGAACCCTTGAAATAATTCTCCGGTCTCAGGGAACCCCTGCAAAAACTTAAAAATCTACAACTCATGATACATTAGTGTGATGGTCAGTGGGAGGAATGCTCCTTACGCTTGTGATCATTTTGATGAATTACCCCCTTACAGATAGCTAAAAAGATCCATTGTATCATTGGGAATTTATCTGAGAGGTAGAAATTGACCATTGCTCAATGAACCCCTAGCAACCTCTGGAGGAACCCTAGAGTTCCACTGAACCCTGGTTGAGAAACCCTGCTTTAAGAGTACGTTCACATTGGTGTCAGGTTTGAAATCGTGCGTGTTCAGCTGAACTCTCATGATTTCAAACCCGCATTTCATTGAGAGTTTGCGGGGGCGATTTGAAAGACATCAGTGCAGGTTCATGCACAGATGTCTATTGAAATCGCCCCCAAAGTCGCCAAAAGTAGTGCAGGAACTATTCTTGGAAATTGGTGCGGCGGCGCAAAGTTGGGCCGTGCCCCGTGCCATTGCCGGCAATAGGTTGCAATTTGGCATGCGTTTTGACAATGTAAACAGGCGCTAAAGCTGAGTATACACTTTTTCGTTCAAACAGCGGGCTGAATGAAAAAAAAAACTGACAGATCGCTGCACCAACACAAGCATTCGCTGATTGAAAACTGGTTTTCCAGCAAACATTTATATAAATATAAGAATTCAGCGCTGATCTAATTAAGTCAATGAACAAGACATTTGATGGCTGCTCAACACTCTAAGGCAAAAATATCACAAAGCCTAACAAAAATAAAAGTAAATAGTGGAGCGCCTATAGACACAATTTCAATTCCTAAATTAAAATTATAAAATGCAGCGCAAGGGTATTAGAGTCCTTTTGGTGACCACCACCACAATTGCAGGAGCCCCTTGCTTCAGCCTTACAACCCCATAAAAGGTCACTGTGAAAGACTCCACTCTTAACAGGAATGTGTGAAATAAGCCAACGTGGGGACAATGTGCATCTTATTCCTCATACACAGGTGTCTCAAGTGCAGCCCACCACCGATATTTCTGGCCTCCCACCTCAATTCTTCGACCTCCAGGAGGTCACAACACTTGTCTCATAATAACCATCAAATCTTCTGTTTCCCACATAAGCAGCACGTATGGGGTGGGGTTCCAGTTTGGACACAGGCAAGCACGTCAAAAACAACAACTGGGGGGTGAACCCCAGAGGTAAGTAGTCTTTTACCTCCAGAGAAATGGAGAGGGAGCCCTCCTGTGTCTCCAGCCCTCCTGTACAGAGACTACAAGTGGCTCGTACCAAGTCAAATTCAGATTGAATCCTGTGAGTGAATGCATGAATACATATGACTACTGCAGTAGGCTCCCTCTCCATTTCTCTGGAGGTAAAGGACTACTTACCTCTGGGGTTCACCCCCCAGTTGTTGTTTTTGACGTGCATCCCTGTGTCCAAACCGGAACCCCACCCCATACGTGCTGCTTATGTGGGAAACAGAAGATTTGAAGGTTATTATGAGACAAGTGTTGTGATCTCCTGGAGGTCGAAGAATTGAGGTGGGAGGCCAGAAATATCGGTGGTGGGTTGCACTTGAGACACCTGTGTATGAGGTGGCTTATTTCACACATTCCTGTTAAGAGTGGACTGAGTCTTTCACAGTGACCTTTTATGGGGTTGTAAGGCTGGAGCAAGGGGCTCCTGCAATTGTGGTGGTGGTCACCAAAAGGACTCTAATACCCTTGCTCTGCATTTTATCATTTTAATTCAGGAATTGAAATTGTGTCTATAGGCACTCCACTATTTACTTTTATTTGGTTTTCCAGCAAGCCCCTTCCACAGAAGCTGGCCGTTAGACCGGCTTCTTTAGAACAGACAGCTGTACATGTGGACCAAAAGTCCGGCGGATTGTCAGCCTGCGTATACCATGGTTTAGGAAGCCAGTTCAAAGCAATGATGTGCATGGGTGATGTGCAGCTGATGCTAAAGTAAAGCCTGGTACATATGGGCCGAATGTCCATTGACTGGTTCAATAGAAAATGGCCGACATTCGGCCCATGTGTGTGGCAGCCAGTTCGATAGAAGCTGGCCATGTGGCCAGCTTCTGTCGCACATACATGCTGGAAAATCAGCAGCCAAACGGCTCCCAATTGGCTCCCAATCGGCGGAGTGTTCTGGCTGGGGGCTGTCCCCCTGTCAGAACACAGCAGGGGAGATCGCTGTACTAACATCAGATTGTTACTACAGCGGCTCCTTTCTGTGCTGTGAGTTGAATGAAAAAAAAACTAGTGGTGTGTACCATGTACCATTCTTAAAGTGGTTGTTAACCTTTTGTTTTAAATAAAATAACAAACATGCTATACTTACCTGCTCTGTGCAATAGTTTTGCATAGAGCAGCCCCGATCCTCCTCTTCTGGAGTCCCCCGTCGGCGCTCCTTGCCACTCCTCTTCATCGGGTGCCCCCACAAAGAACCGCTTTCCCTGGGGGCAACCTTGCAAGCTCGCTCCTGAATCCCGCTGCTGTGTTCATTGACACAGACAGCAAGACTTGGCCCCACCACTTGCTCCCGTGTCACAGGATTTGATTGACATCAGTGGGAGACAATGGCCCCTGCTGCTTTCAATCTGTCCAATGAGGAGAGAGACAGCGGCTGGAACCACTGAGCTTGTGCACATCGGGGGATCAGCTCTGGTAAGAAAAAGTAGTGGGGGCTTTTGAGGCTTTAGAGGCTTTAGAACCTTAATTTTATGTAGACAGTAAATCTGGCCATATATGGTTCAGATTTTGGCTGAAATTAGAGTTGTGGAGGGCCCTGTTCAACAAATTAAATTGAAAAATTCAAGAAACTGGAAAAAAGTCAGTAGCAGAGTGACCACTGTCCATCAGCTGCAGTCATATTTTGGTTATTCTGCCAGTTGTGGGTGACAGATGTCAGAATACAATAGCCTGCAGGAGCACCAGCGGGGGTGAGAAAAGGAGATTTGAGGCTGCTCTGTTCAAAATTATTATGCAGATTATATATATTAAGGGTTAGTTAAGCACTCTTACACAGCATTGCCAATCGAGGAAAAATAGGCAGCAAGACCAACCACAGGAACACATTTGTGGCTGCAAACAAGATGCATAGCTCAGGCATAAAGGTTGGTGGTTTTTAACAACAGTAAATTGAAGGTCACTAACATCAACACAATTTTCTACCTTTTGTTCCTAATAAAAATGTGTCTTGTGTATAAGTGCAGTCTCTCAAACACTGCTCATTAACCCTACTCCTAGTCCTTTATTATCACAAATAAAGCTGGCCATAGATGGATCAAAATTCGTCTAGTTCAGTAGAGACGAGCCAAATTTGGTCCATCTAATGATCGACTTCTCAGCACTGCAGCCAATTTGCTGCAGCATTGATCAGTGTATTCTGACAGCAGAGAAATCCTCGCTGTCAGAATACAATAACACAGTTGGGAGGATTCCCCCATCCACCTCACTTGTGTGGATGAGGGAATCTATTCAGTTTTTTGGGCTGAAAAAACGATGAATGTATGGTCAGCTTAAAGTGTTACTAAACCCAGGACCCCGAATTCACTATATCTGGTCTCCCACAGTACACAGAACATGGAAATGCTATTATTTTAGTAAATATAAACTGCTAAATACATTTTCTCATTAGCAGTATATAGCAGTCTTGTGACTTCTATCAGTTCCTAGTAAAGCTTGTAGGAGGAGTTTTCATTCTTCACTGAGCTGTCCTATCAAGATCCAGGACCCCTGACCCTCTGTCTGGACAGTGCTGATTGGCCCTATGCTGATCACATGCACCCTCCCAAGAAAAAAAATACTCTCTAGCAATACTCACCAAACTGAGCATGTGCAGAGTAACTCCAAAGGCTCTGTCTTATCCAGACCTTGTTCTGGAGTCAATGGAAGAAGAGGAGGATCTGTGCATACAAGATCAAACAACCTTTTTACACAATGCAGAGGATTAACCCCTTAGGTTTCACATTGAGTATAACAAGCATGCTTTACTGCATATACAGACTGATTTTACTGTTGTGGGTTTAGTAACACGTTAAGGGCAGTATGACAGAGTTTTTGGAGCAATCAGGAACTGCACTCTGTCACTGGTATAGGGTCAAGCAAAATATGTTTGAGGATATGATGCTTCAGGGGTTGCAGTGGTGCTCAAAGACTCAGATCCAGTTTCTACGGTTGTCAGCCCTTGTTAGACCACCATCACCGCAGGATATGTCTTAGGCTAGAAATTCTCCTAGAAATTGCCTGGTATTTGTAACATAGGAGTTGATTTACTTACACTGGACAGTACAAAACCGGATGCAGCTCTGCATAGAAACCTTCAGCTTCCAGGTTTTTTTTTTTTGTCAAAGCTTAATTGAAAAAGTTGAAGTTAGAAGCTGATTAGCTACCATGCACAGCTGCACCAAATTTTTCACTCTCCAGTTTTAGTAAATCTACCCCACAGTGTCAAAGGCATGCACCTTCCAAACCGGTGAGGTTGCAATTTAATAAGTTCTAATTCAGTAGGCACGACGCTTTAAATCCTTGGAAACCAAGTGTGGGGTGCTCTTTAGTGGGACTGGGCATGATCGCCCACTAATTTTTGTACGCTGCAATCACATCATATTTCTGGAAGGTGAACCGGACTCTACTGCCAGCTTAAAGTGATTGTAAACGATCACCTTGTAAAGCAGCCCATTCGGTTTAAAATAGAAATGAAAGGCAAAGGCATTTTTGTATGGATATATATAAAAAAAATTATAAGTACCTTTTTTACCCTTTTTTAGAAGTGATCACATTCCTTCTATTCTCAGCTGCATAAGAGCTGGGGGAGAAGAAGATGCAGCAGCACACTGAGCTTCCCAGTGAATGGCTGTGCAGTGGGGGTGTGTCAGGACAAGTCTGATCATTGAAGGAGAGTACACTGAGTTCCCAGCACAACTAGAGAACTGACCACAGTGTGTTCTCCTGCTTAGTGTGGTCAGTTTTTAATAGGCAGGCAGGAACACCAGGGATTTCACACAAAGGAAACAATAGAAAGAGAACAGGAGACTTTCTCATACAAGTACATGGTACAGCTGACACATATCAGGAATATGAAGTGTTGGGGTAACAAACGCTTTAACTCTGGCCACCTGCAACTGCCTTTGGCTGAGAAACAAGCTCTATGGAAAGCCTGCAGCAACTCTGTGTTGTCTGTTGCATGGTGAAAATAATGCTGGGTATCAATGACATCTAAGATCATGCCTGGAATCACTGGTAACAAGGCAATCCAACTGCATGTGTGTACTATGTCATTACTTGGCATGTCACACCACCAGTGTTTCTTTGTACCACCACTGAGGACTGTCATTTTGTTAATCATTAATCTTAAGAACTGCACACACTAAAGCCTCGTACACACGGTTCGACGGTCGTACGACCGAACGGACCAAATCGTATGTTGGTTGTTGTATCTCGCATACTGACATGCACTACACGATCGTACGACCAAGCTGAACGTAGTGACGTGTTATGAACGTATAAAGAGAACGTTCAGGTGCATGTAATTAGTGTCTGGCCGTTCCTGACTTCTGAGCATGCGTGTTTTGCACAATACAACTTGTTGGCCCAACTTCTCTGTACACACGATACAACGGTCGTACGACCGCTTGTTGGTACTACCACGTTTTCTAGTTTGCTCATACAACTTCTGTTGTACGACCGTCGTACGTCGGCTGTTCTAATCGCGTGTACTAACAGTCGATTTAGCATACAACAGTCGTTCGTACGTCCTGTTGTATACGATCGTCGACCCGTGTGTACGAGGCATTACAGTGGGAAAAATAAGTATTTGATCCCCTGCAGATTTTGTAAGTTTGCCCACTTACAAAAAAAGATGAAGTGTCTATAATTTTTTATGATAGGTGTATTTTAAATGATAGAGACAGAATATCAACCAACAATCCAGAAAAAAAAATATAAACCAAATGCTATAAATTAAGTTGCAACTCAGTGAGTACAATAAGTATTTGATCCCAAAGAAACCTGACTTAGTAGTTGGTGGAGAAACCCTTGTTGGCAATCACAGAGGTCAGACGTTTCTTGTAGTTGGTGACCAGGTTTGCACATCTCAGGAGGGATTTTGGTCCACTGTTCTTTACAGTCTTAAGGTTGCTTGGCAACTCGAAGTTTCAGGGTCATAATCAGCATTTCTCTTCCTCCAAACACGACAAGCCGAGTTAATGCCAAAGAGCTCAATTTTTTTTCTCATCTGACCACAGCATTTACTCCCAATCCTTTGCTGAATCTTTTAGATGTTCATTGGCAGGAATGCACATGTGCCTTCTTCTTGAGGAGGGGGACTCGCCATGTTTGGAGGAAGAAAAATGCTGACTATGACCCTAAGAACACCATCCCTACAGTCAAGCACAGTGGTGGAAACATTATGCTTTGGGGCTGTTTCTCTGCTAAAGGTACAGACTGACTTTGCTGCATTAAGGGGCCATTGGGCGGGGCCATATATTGTAAAATGTGGAATGAGAACTTTCTTCCCTCAGCCAGAACACTGAAGATGGGTCGTGGATGGGTTTTCCAGCATAACAATGACCCAAAACATACTGCAACAAAGGAGTCACTCAAGAAGACACACATTAAGGTCATGGCGTGGGCTAGCCAGTCTCTAGACCTTAATCCTATAGAAAATTTATATGGGGAGCTGAAACTTCAACTTTTCAAGAGACAGCCAAGAAACCTTAAGGATTTAGAGAAAATCTGTAAAGAAGAGTGGACCAAAATCCCTCCTGAGATGTGTGAAAGCCTGGTAACCAACTACAAGAAACGTCTCTGTGCTTGCCAACAAGGATTTCCCCACCAAGTAGTAAGTCATGTTTTGCTTGGGGATCAAATACTTATTTTACTCACTGAACTGCAACTCAATTTATAACATTTGTATCATGTGTTTTTTTCTGAATTGTTGGTTGATATCCTGTCTCTATCATTAAATATACACCTATGATAAAAATTATTGGCCCCTTATTTCTTTGTAAGTGGGCAAACTTACAACATCTGCAGGGGATCAAATAATTATTTTCCCCACTGTACATAGTTCAGGATCAGCTAATGTCAGGCTGAGAGGATATGTGGAAAGATTGTACTACAATCTATATAGAAACAATAGATTTATCAGTTCTGTCGATCCTAGTAGACATTTTTCTCATCAGACTCTCTTCATCTCACCTGAGAATCAGTTCTACAGCTAGAAGACAGTACAGTTGGTTAGGTGCCAGTGGTAGAGATTTTCCAGCAAGTAGGAGCTTGCTGGAAACTTATCACCAACAAGGGTAGCCCTGAGCACTCCAAAGATCACATTGGTTACCCAATTGCTGGCCAAAAACCAACTAATTCAGTCCCTGGTCATCTCTCGCCTCAACTACTGCTACTCCCTTCTCATTGGATTACTTTTATGAATGCTGCTGCCAGGCTCATCTACCTTACCAACCACTCCATGTCTGCTACCCCTCTCCGCCAATCCCTCCACTGGCTTCCAAGCACCCAACAAATTAAATTCAAAATACTGTGTATGTAAGGAAATACTGCACTTAAAGGGCATAAATTAGTAAAAATTGTGAAAAAAATTATGGAAAAACAATAATAATAATAAGCTGCCAGCTCTACAATCCAACCCAAAGTGTAACCAGAAATTCATACAAAAAGTGCAGCGCTGATGAAAGTGCTTATAAGATATTATGACAATATCTAAAGCATCACATAAAGATAACGATTACACTTTAACCCCTACAGATCCGTGCTATTGCTGAAGTACGGCTCCAGCACGGATCTGAATTTCCGGGACTATGTCCATGGACGTCGTCCCCTGTGCACGCTCCCGGCGTGCACTCACAGGCGGTGCGCGGCTGGCCGCCGCACACTGTGAGGGCGTGCCCGTGGGTCGGACGGACTAGATGTCCACTCGTAACCCGCGATCGCCTGTCAGAGTTCACAACGGGGAACCGCCGATGTTCTCCATTCTGTGAAGGGGGACATAGCAGATCTACTGATCCCTGTGATAGGGATCAGTGAGATCTGTTATGTCCCGACCAGCCCAGCCCCCATACAGTTAGAACACAATGAGGGAACACAGTTAACCCCTTCACTGCCCCCTTAGTGTTAACCCCTTCACTGCCAATGACATTGTACAGTAATCAGTGGATATTTAAATTTCTGATCGCTATATAAATGTCATTGGTCCCAAAAAAGTGTCAAAAATGTCCGATGTGTCCGCCCCAATATCAAAGTCCCGATAAAAATCACAGATCGCCACCATTACTAGTAAACAAAATAATAATAAAAACGCCATAAATTAATTCCCATAGTTTGTAGATGCAATAACTTTTGCGCAAACCATTCAATATACGCCAATTGCGATTTTTTTTTTTTACCAAAAATGTGTAGAAGAATATATATAGGCCAAACCTGATGAATAATTTTTTTTTAAATATTTTTTTTGGATTTGTATTATAGCAAAAAGTTAAAAATATTGTTTTTTTTTCAAAATTGTCGCTCTTTGTTTATAGTGAAAAAAAAAACCGCAGAGGTGATCAAATACCACCTAAAGAAAGCTCTATTTGTGGGAAAAATATGATAATTTTGTTTGGTTACAGCGCCGCAGGACCGCGCAATTGTAATTCAATATGCAACAGCGCTGAAAGCCGAAAATTGGTCTGGGCAGGAGGGGGGTTTAAGTGCCCAGTAAGCAAGAGGTTAAAGTGCACTGTGCAAATCTTAGCAATATAACTAATTCCATAAGTGAAAATATAACTCAATTTCATAGAAAGTATTCCAACAAAAAAGTTGGTATTGTAAGACTAGATTTGTGATGTAGCTGGGAGAAGAGTTGTGGATGGCTTTGTAAGTTGTTAGTATTTTGAATTTCATAGAAAGTATTCCAACAAAAACGTTCATAGATCAAAAGTTCATGGATAAAAAGTTAATAAATAAGAAATCTTGTGAGATGTCGATAATCAATCTGGTGTGTATTATAAATTCCACAGGGAGCTGTGAATGCCACCACCACATGCCGTCCCCAAATCCATTGGGCGGCATCGGTGTAGTTACCAGCTGTATATTGCTACATGCCAGTGTATCTTTACCATCTGGTAAGGGTATTTTATTTACTGTTGGTGGTGGATCTTTTCTGTGGTGGTGGCATTCACAGCTCCCTGTGGAATTTATTATACACACCAGTTTGATTATCGACATCTCACAAGATTTCTTATTTATTAACTTTTTATCCATGAACTTTTGATCTATGAACTTTTTTGTTGGAATACTTTCTATGAAATTCAAAATACTAACAACTTACAAAGCCATCCACAACTCTTCTCCCAGCTACATCACAAATCTAGTCTCACAATACCAACCAAATTGATCTCTAGGTTCCTCCCAAGACCGCCTGCTTTCTAGCTCCTTCGTCACCTCCTCCCATGCTCGCCTCCAGGACTTTTCCTGACCCTCAAACATCCTATGGAACCGCCTACCCCAATCTGTCTGATTATTTCCTACTCTGTTTGCTTTTAGAGGATCCCTGAAAACGCTCCTTTCCAGAGAAGCCTGTCCTACCCACACCTAACAACTGTACTTTAATTTTCTCCATCAGCTCATCCCCCACAGTTATTACCTTACCTATTACTTGACCCTCCCTCCTAGATTGTAAACTCTAATGAGCAGGACCCTCTGATTCCTCCTGAATTGAATTGTATTGTAATTGTACTGACTGCGCCCATGTTGTAAAGCACTGTGCAAACTGTTGGCGCAATATAAATCCTGTATAATAATAATAACATAGGGCTGTTGATTATTGCCTTACAAAAATTAAATATGTACCAGGTTTTGATGACCCATTTGAATGAGATTGAATTAAAGTGATATTAAAGTCTTGTTTACTTTTTCTATAAAAATAACAAACATGTTATACTTACCTGCTCTGTGCAGTGGTTTTACACAGAGCAGCCCTGATCCTCCTCTTCTCATGTCCCTCACTGGCGCTGCTGGCCCCTCCCTCATGTTGAGTGCCACCACAGCCAGCAGCTTGCTATGGGGGCACACGAGCCGAGCTGCAGCTCCCTGTGTCCATTTAGACACTGAGCCGTGTTTCGGCCCCACCCCCTCTCTCTCCTGATTGACTAACTGACTTTGATTGACAGCAGTGGGAGCCAATGCCGTTGCTGCTGTGTCTCAGCCAATCAGGAGGGAGAGTCCCGGATGACCGAAGCACTCGTGCACGTGGCTGGATAGAGATGGGGCTCAAGTATGTGTTAGTGGGGGCTGCTACACGCAGAAGGCTTTCTGCATAAAAAACCTTCTACCTTTACAACCACTTGAATGTTTTAAAAAGATAAACATAATGTGAATATACTATTTTTTTGCGTCTTATCTCAGTGGAAGTCCATGGACAGAGTCCTGTAGACTTGAATAAGAACAAAATACTGACTGGGTGGCATATCCTAAAATTGATTTCCTGATAGTATTTGATTGCCGATGTGCTGGTTGCCACATCTGGAGAGAGAACCTACGTACCTTTATATTAAATATAATCGTGTTTAATAATAATGTGTATGTTCGGATAAATGTTACAATGTGACGGAAAGTGAAGACGCACATAAAATACACAATAGGTCCCTTTGAAACAAATTGCCTTTAGACTAAACCTTAATTTCCTCTACGTGTAGACATAAAACTATTGACACGTTGTGATCTCAGCCTGAATCATAGTTGTCCTCCCCCAAGGTCACCCATCTCATGGGGCGCAGTGTTTCGGTGTATGGTCCGGTGCCAGGGCGCCTACGGCGTATGCACACAGACCTGCCCTGCATGGCAGCAAGCATAATGGTTTTAATATTTGTTAAAGCGAGACAGTCTGGCAGGCACGGTTGGATAAGATTGTTTGTTCACTTTTTTTTTTCCAGTTTTCTTTTTCTCTGTTAGGTGAATTGATAAGGACATTCTTGAAATTCATGGTGATAACTTATAATACCCTTGTAATGGGGACTGCCTGTGTTAGACATAAACTCTATACAAAAGGGGTATGTTGCTTTCACACTTAGAATGTGTTATTTTCACCCTTTGTCCAGTCTGGTGTGATAGATTGATCTTTTTCAGAGATTAGTTACTAAAAAGCAGTTCTTGCACTCCATCAAACCGTTTTAACTCAGAGCTATAGGTGTGCGCAGCCTATTGCATTAGGGTGTGCACCCCAAAGCTCAACCACACACTACCAATCACTCATGATCTTCATTCAGAAAGGGAAGGGGCCGGTAAATTACATATTTAATGCCCCCTTCCCCTAGAGTATCCCCTCAGCAACAGCTGGCGGGACAGGAGGGAAGCCTCGGGCCTTTACATTAATAGTGATATTGATATGATTGTTATCTTTTAGGCCTCATGAACACAGGACTGTTTTGGACTGTTTTACAGCTGCTGTTTGTGGCTTCAGACATTTTTTCCTACAGTCAATAAACCCTCCATCATGTGATTATCCTATGTATCCATGCACAAACATAGGCTGTTATCAACTGTTTTGGGCAGGGGGGTTTTGGGCTGTAAAAAAACCCAAAACTAATGGGTTCTGAGAGGAGTTTTTCAGCTGTAAAATACAACTCTGAAAACAACTTAAAAACGCAAAAAAAAGCTGAAAACTGTGGCTATTCTGTGTTTATCAGTGTTTTTGAGCCATAAGCTTTTATGGGAGAATAGTTTTGTTAAAAAAAGCTAAAAAACGCCAAAAAATGCTGAAAGAGGCTACTACAAAACCGCTGAAAAACTCTCTCTACAGCTACTGCTTTCCACCACTAATGTTACTGGCTTTTTTATAACATCCAGTGTGCATAAGGCATTAAAGTGAACCTGAACACAAAAAGTGAAGATTTGATATCTAATGGGGAACATCTAGAATTCTTAATTTTACCTATGTATTTCCCTGAAAGATTTACCTTTTTGTCTTGATTTTCTCCTGAAATATGCATTGTGAGATCACCTAAGGCACTGCTCCCCTTGATTGCTAGTCTCACCAGATTTGAAATGAGATATGGTGATGCCACTAATGTGTGGGGATGGTGCTCTTTTTTTTTGCTGGAGTGGAAGCCGTACCTGATGACCTGCAGGGCAAAGATCTCCCTGCTTCCCCTTCTTGTATTTTTTATTATTTATTTATTTTAGGTGCTCATATAGCACCGTCAATTTACACAGCGCTTTACATATACATTGTACACTCACATCAGTTCCTACCCTCAAGGAGCTTACAATCTAAGGTCCCTAATTCACATACCCACATACACATGCTAGGGCCAATTTAGACAGGATCCAATTAACCTACCAGCATTTATTTTTCCATCTTTTCTGCTGCTTCTTGAATATTCCCTCCACCAGTCGTCAGATCACCTGTCATCACAGTAGCAGCTCTGATGTGGGGAAGCAAAGCCCTGCAAATAACAAGATGGCTGTCTCCACCTAGAAGGACAGAATAAGGCATGGCAAGTCAGTAATGGGGAAAGATCAGCTGCAGCAAGCCCACAGCTATTTCCTTGTTGTATGCTTACTGCTTTTTTAACAACTAATGTATGTATGATCCTAATCTCCCCTAGATAAATGTCATATTATTACAGTCTTGCATGACTGTATGGTCATATTTCCTTGTAATAAATACCCAAGAAAAAGCAATCAAAGCCGTCTGTTTTTTTCCCTCAAGTATACATACTCTTGTGTTATATCCTCAGACTGTAAAAAAGAGCATTTACCCAAGTGTCTGTGCGAGGTCATCAAAGGCTAGTGGCGTCACAAGAGTTGATGTCACCTGGTGCGGTAAAACATGTCACCCCCCTCCCCCCATAAATTTGCTCCGGCAGACCAGCTTTGGAGCTTGTTGGAGCGCATTGCAGCAGTCAAGAAGGCCTGCAGGCAGTATTAGGGCTAGAGGATAGCAGGTTAGGCAGTTCCTAATGGTTCAGTCCCTAGGATCAGTATTGGATAATGTCCGACAGGCCCTCTTACCAGACCCAGCGAAACAGCACCAGTGATTCCTCCGACTGAATGTTTGCACAACCTATTTTGTGTAGCGCTCTCTCTGGTGGTGCTGGGCATCGTGACACTCTCTCTGGGGGTGCTGGGCGGCGTGACGCTCTCTCTGGTGGTGCTGGGCAGCGTGGCGCCCTTTCTGGTGGTGCTGGGCAGTGTGACGCTCTCTCTGGTGGTGTTGGGCAGCGCGGCGCTCTGTCTGATGGTGCTGGGCAGTGTGGCGCTCTCTCTGGTGGTGCCGGGCACTGTGGTGCTCTCTCTGGTGGTGTGGGGCAGCGTGTCGCTCTCTCTGGTGGTGCTGGGCATTGTGGTGCTCTCTCTGGTGGTGCTGGGCAGCGTGGCGCTCTCCCTGGTGGTGCTAATCAGCGTGGCGCTCTCTCTGATGGTGTTGGGCAGCGTGGCGCTCTGTCTGTCTTCCCCCAGCACAGTCCTCTTTCTTTTTCCTGTCTCCTATAGGTGGCTGCTACAGTGTAGTACTCACTCCCTCTGCTTGTTCCCGGGCTCTCTCTCTCTCTTCTCCCAGCAGAGTGCATGTTGGGGGGTGTAGTCTGCTCCCTCTGGAAAACAATGGGGCTACCACTCTGCTGGGACTTCATGTCCCATGATGCCCCCCTAAGCTCTTCTGATTGGCCTATGCTGTGGCCAATGGGGAGGGGGAAAAACGGGCAGGAACCTGAATAGAGCCGCTCTCTCTCATCCAGCTCTGAGTTCTCTTCAGCTGAGAAGCAGTGCACTGTCACCCCTTCACTGATGGGGGGGGCTCGTGACAGCACCCGCCATTGCAACTGCTTCCTGGATGGTGTCACCCCTCTGGCGGGTGTCGCCTGGTTGTGGTCAGCCCCCCGCACCCCCATAGCAACACCACTGTCAAAGGCCCAACTAGAACATATTCTTGAGAAGCACATATCAGCTTCTATGAAATGCCTTGCATTTCAAGGTTCTTGTATCCAGTTCCCGTTTACATAGAATCTGCAGGTTCTCCTCCTATTTAACCTGTTCCCTCAGTGCGGCGATCGGGGCTGGGGCTTGTCCCTCGGAAAAAGCCCAGCTCCGATCAGTGTAAAGAGCCAATGGAATTGGCTCTTTACCACGTGACCGGCACACCCCCCCCCCAATAAATAGTACCTGTCACCACCCCATCAAAGTACATGTCACAGCCCATCAGAGTACCTGTCAACTGTCCATGATAAAT
>BLSH010184541.1:2639877-2654953 GCA_018402905.1 Glandirana rugosa
GGTGCTGGGCAGCGTGGCGCCCTTTCTGGTGGTGCTGGGCAGTGTGACGCTCTCTCTGGTGGTGTTGGGCAGCGCGGCGCTCTGTCTGATGGTGCTGGGCAGTGTGGCGCTCTCTCTGGTGGTGCCGGGCACTGTGGTGCTCTCTCTGGTGGTGTGGGGCAGCGTGTCGCTCTCTCTGGTGGTGCTGGGCATTGTGGTGCTCTCTCTGGTGGTGCTGGGCAGCGTGGCGCTCTCCCTGGTGGTGCTAATCAGCGTGGCGCTCTCTCTGATGGTGTTGGGCAGCGTGGCGCTCTGTCTGTCTTCCCCCAGCACAGTCCTCTTTCTTTTTCCTGTCTCCTATAGGTGGCTGCTACAGTGTAGTACTCACTCCCTCTGCTTGTTCCCGGGCTCTCTCTCTCTCTTCTCCCAGCAGAGTGCATGTTGGGGGGTATAGTCTGCTCCCTCTGGAAAACAATGGGGCTACCACTCTGCTGGGACTTCATGTCCCATGATGCCCCCCTAAGCTCTTCTGATTGGCCTATGCTGTGGCCAATGGGGAGGGGGAAAAACGGGCAGGAACCTGAATAGAGCCGCTCTCTCTCATCCAGCTCTGAGTTCTCTTCAGCTGAGAAGCAGTGCACTGTCACCCTTCACTGATGGGGGGGGGCTCGTGACAGCACCCGCCACTGCAACTGCTTCCTGGATGGTGTCACCCCTCTGGCGGGTGTCGCCTGGTTGTGGTCAGCCCCCCGCACCCCCATAGCAACACCACTGTCAAAGGCCCAACTAGAACATATTCTTGAGAAGCACATATCAGCTTCTATGAAATGCCTTGCATCTCAAGGTTCTTGTATCCAGTTCCCGTTTACATAGAATCTGCAGGTTCTCCTCCTATTTAACCTGTTCCCTCAGTGCGGCGATCGGGGCTGGGGCTTGTCCCTCGGAAAAAGCCCAGCTCCGATCAGTGTAAAGAGCCAATGGAATTGGCTCTTTACCACGTGACCGGCACACCCCCCCCCCCCCAATAAATAGTACCTGTCACCACCCCATCAAAGTACATGTCACAGCCCATCAGAGTACCTGTCACCACCCCATCAAAGTACCCGAGTACCTGTCACCTGTCCATCAAAGTACCCGAGTACCTGTCACCAACCCATCTGAGTACCCGAGTACTTGTCACCAACCCATCTGAGTACCTGTCACCATCCCATCAGAGTACCCGAGTACCTGTCACCAGCCCATCAGAGTACCCAAGTACCTGTCACCAGCCCATCTGAGTACTCGAGTACCTGTCACCAACCCATCAGAGTACCCCAGTACCTGTCACCTGCCCATCAGAGTAACCAAGTACCTGTCACCAGACCATCAGAGTACCCGAGTACCTGTCACCAACCCACCAAAGTACCAGAGTACCTGTCACCTGCCCATTTGAGTACCTGTCACCAGACCATCAGTGTACCCGAGTACCTGTCACCTGCCCATTAGAGTACCTGAGTACCTGTCACCAGACCATCAGTGTACCCGAGTACCTGTCACCTGCCCATCTAAGTACCCGAGTACCTGTCACCAGCTCATCAGAGTACCCGAGTACCTGTCTCCTGCCCATCTGAGTACCCAAGTACCTGTCACCAGCCCATCTGAGTACTCGAGTACCTGTCACCAACCCATCAGAGTACCCCAGTACCTGTCATCCGCCCATCAGAGTAACCAAGTACCTGTCACCAGACCATCAGAGTACCCGAGTACCTGTCACCAACCCACCAAAGTACCAGAGTATCTGTCACCTGCCCATTAGAGTACCTGAGTACCTGTCACCAGACCATCAGTGTACCCGAGTACCTGTCACCTACCCATTACAGTACCTGAGTACCTGTCACCAGACCATCAGTGTACCCGAGTACCTGTCACCTGCCCATCTAAGTACCCGAGTACCTGTCACCAGCCCATCAGAGTACCCAAGTACCTGTCACCTGCCCATCAGAGTACCCGAGTACCTGTCACCTGCCCTTCAGATTACCCAAGTACCTGTCACCAACCCATCTGAGTAACCGAGTACCTATCTGCAGCCCATTAGAGTACCCAAGTACCGTTTACCAGTCCATCAGATTACCCGAGTACCTATCTGCAGCCCATCAGAATACCTGAGTACCTATCTGCAGCCCTTCAGAGTACCCGAGTACCTATCTGCAGCCCATGCCTCATAGAATATACCTCTGGTGTTTGCTTTCCAAAATGGGGTAATTTTGTGGGTAATTCCACTGTCCTGGTGCTCCAGGTCCTTCAAAAGTGTAATAGGTATGAATTAAATTTTATGTGTAATTTATGCTCCTAGAATGCCTGACGGTGCTCCCTGCATGTTCGGTCTCTATGTGGCCAGGCTGTGTAAAAGTCTCACACATGTGGTATCAGTAGTAGAGTAGTAGAATATATTTTGGGTGTAATTTTTGCTATGTGCATGCTATGTGTTAGAAATATCTTATAAATTGACCACTTTGTGTAAAAATAAAAACGGTTTCATTTTCTTTCCACGTTTTTCGAAGACTTGCGGAAAAAAATGAACCATTCAAAAGACTTATAATGCCTCATAGATTATAGGTTGGGGTGTTTGCTTTCCAAAATGGGGTCATTTTGTGGGTAATTCCATTGTCCTGGTGCTCCAGGGCCATCAAAAGTGTAATAGGTCGTTAGGAAATTAGATGTGAAACTTCTGCTCCTAGAATGCCTGACGGTGCTCCCTGCATGTTGGACCCCTCTATGTGGCCAGGGTGTGAAAAAGTCTCACACTGGTGGTATTGTCATACTCGGAACGAGTAACAGAATATATTTTGGGGGGTTATTTTTGCTATGTACATGCTATGTGTTCAAAATATCATATAAATTGACCACTTTGTGAAAAAAAAAAGTTTTCATTTTCTTTCCACGTTTTCCGAAGACTTGTGGCAAAAATTGAACCGTACAAAAGACTCATAATGCCTCATAGAATACACGTTGGGATGTTTGCTTTACAAAATGGGGTCATTTTGTGGGTAATTCTATTGTCCTGGTGCTGCAAGGCCTTCAAAAGTGTAATAGGTGGTTAGGAAATCATGTGTGTAATTTATGCTTCTAGAACGCCTGACGGTGCTCCCTGCATGTTGGACCTCTCTATGTGGCCAGGCTGTGTAAAGGTCTCACACATATGGTATCGCCATACTCGGGATGAGTAGCAGAATATATTTTGGGGGGTAATTTTTGCTATGTATTAGAAATATCTTATAAATTGACCACTTTGTGTAAAAATAAAAGCGTTTTCGATTTCTTTCCATGTCTTTCGAAGACTTGCAGAAAAAAATGAACCATTCAAAAGACTCATAATGCCTTGTAGAATATACGTTGGGGTGTTTTCTTTCCAAAATGGGGTCATTTTGTGTGTAATTCCATTGTCCTGGTGCTCCAGGGCCTTCAAAAGTGTAATAGGTCGTTAGGAAATTAGATGTGAAAATTCTGCTCCTAGAATGCCTGACGGTGCTCCCTACATGTTGGACTTCTTTATGTGGCCAGGCTGTAAAAAAGTCTCACACATGGGGTATTGCCAGACTCGGGACGAGTAGCAAATGTATTTTTGGGTGTAATTGGAAGTATGCATATGTGTGAAAAATAACTTGTTGTTATGAAAATTTTGTGCAAAAAAAAAAAAATAATAAAAATTTCTTAATTTTCCCAAGAATTGTGGGAAAAAAGTACGACGTCAAAAAACTCGCCATGCCTCATACTAAATACCTTGGAATGTCTACTTTTCACAATGGGGTAATTTGGGGGGTATTTGTACTTTCCTGACATTTCAGGGCCTCAAGAAATGAGATCGGCCATCAGTACATCGGGTGTGATCAATTTTCAATGATTTGCACCATAGTTTGTAGTCTCTATAACTTTCACAGACCAAATAATATACACTTATTTGGGTTATTTTTACCAAAGATAGGTAGCAGTATAGGTTTTGGCCCAAATTTATGAACAAAAATTACTTATTTGCAAAATTTTATCATAGAAACTAAAAAACAGTGTTTTTTTTTTTCAAAAGTTTCGCACTTTTTTCACTTATGTCGCAAAAAAATAAAAAACCCAGAGGTCATTAAATACCACCAACAGAAAGCTCTATTTGTGTGAAAAAATGATAAAAGTTTTGTTTGGGTACAGTGTAGCACGAGAGAGTAATTGTCATTCAAAGTGTGAGAGCTGATTGTTACGCATTAACTTTTCTTCTAGAAAACACGTGTGCAATAACATCAGTTACATTTTTATGGCTGTGTGAATGAAGCCTTAATGGGTGTTTTTTAAATCTGCCTGGAGTTCACCTTTAGGCCTCATACACACGGGCGTATCTAAAAAAATAAACAAAACGTCGGGTCCGACGTCAAGGAAAAAAAGTCGACGTTTTTCGGCGTTATGCATTGGCGTTTTTGAGCGTTAGTGAGCGTCGGCGTCAATAGGCGTTTTTTTAAAAAAATCATCCCTCTGCTATTTTTCAACCTAAAAACGTCGGCGTCAAAAAACGCCGGAAAACGCCGGTACAATATTAGGTGGCGTTTGTTGGCGTTAGTTGGCGTTTGTTGGCATATTGTGGCGTCGGCGTCAAAAAACGTCAAAACGTTACAGCCTCAGAACGCGATGGCCATGGGTTCTACTTTCTGCTCACTAACGCCGACGCCACCTACAGCTCAGAAACGCCGACGTTTTTATGGGGCCATTGACTAACATTGAGAGCTGCAGAAAACGCCGGCGTCAAAAAACGTCCGTGTGTATGAGGCCTTAAAGTGTCTGTTTCGCCCAATCTTCTGTGTAGAAGAATTAGAACCCCTGTCAGGTTTTTACTGCTATCTGGGGTTCTCCTAACGGACCCCTAGATAGCCGTGAAACTTTAAAGGGGTTTTCAATTCTTGCCCACTCAATCAAGAAATGAAATACCAGTTTTTGGCTTGACAACTGAGGAAAGCCATTTACCGGCACTTCCTGGTTACACGCTGTGATTGGCCACAGCTGATCATGTGGTAAAGAGCCTCCATCAGAGGCTCTTTACCACGATCGGAGTTGCGGTGTGTCAGAGTGACACACCACAGCTTGCTGTGTGTTCACGCAATCACGGGTTATCCTGTTGGACGTCATATGACGTTCAGTCAGGATAATGAATCCATGCCCAGCCGTTATTCTGCTATAGGCTGAACGGGAAGTGGTTAAAGTATCGGCTACTGATGGCTTGGTGCCAGATACCACGGCATACCTTCAGAGGCGCAGTGGTGTCCATGCCTTGGCAGGTCAGGGCTGTTTTGGCAGCAAAATGGGAACCTGCTTAATATTAGGTGGGTGGTCATAAAGTTATAGCTAATCTGTGTATATTAACATAAACCAAATTAACACTCCCTCTGAAGAGCAATCAATATGGTAAATCAGCGATGAACGAACGCCAGTCAATGAATCAACCACCCCAACTTCAAGAGTGGAAACGGCAGCCTCAGCTGCTGTTATCAATAAATGGAAATACTATCACAAAGTTCAGTATACTACTAAAATAATATTAAAATAATAAACTGAATATAGCAGCGCTAAAACATCACTGGAGATGATGCCGGAATAAAAATGACATAAATAAAAAGCAGTCTTTAACCTGTAGAGATCCGCGCTATAGACGAAAGACGTCTACAGCGCGGATCTGAATCTCCGGGAGGACGTCTATAGACGTCCGCCCCTTTACACGCCCCCTGCGCACACTCACAAGCGGCGCGCGCGCACGCTGCGTGGGCGTGCCCGCGGGTCGGGCGGACTCGATGTCCGCTCCTGACCCGCAATCGCCTTACAGAGCTGTAGAACGGGGAACCGCCGATGTAAACACGGCGGTTCCCCGTTTTGTGAGAGGGGGACAAGCAGATCTACTGATTCCTGTCACTGGGATCAGTTAGATCTGTTATGTCCCGGCCAACCCATCCCCCCCACAGTTAGAACACACCCAGGGAACATTGTTAACCCCTTCACTGCCCCCTGCTGGTTAACCCCTTCACTGCCAATGACATTTACACAGTAATCAGTGGACATTTAAATTTCTGATCGCTATATAAATGTCATTGGTCCCAAAAAAGTGTCAAAAATGTCCGACATGTCCCCCCCAATATCGCAGTCCCAATAAAAATCGCAGATCGCCGCCATTACTAGTAAAAAAAAAAATAATAATAAAAACGCCATAAATCAATTCCCATAGTTTGTATATGCGATAACTTTTGCGCAAACCAATCAATAAACGCCGAGTGCAATTTTTTTTACCAAAAATATGTATAAGAATATAAATCGGCCAAAACCGATGAATAATTGTTTTTTTTATTTTTTATTTTTGGATATTTATTAGAGCAAAAAGTAAAAAATATTGTTCTTTTTTCAAAATCGTCGCTCTTTGTTTGTTTATGGCGCAAAAAATAAAAACCGCAGAGGTGATCAAATACCACCAAAAGAAAACTCTATTTGTGGGGAAAAAATGACATCAATTTTATTCGGGTACAACGTCGCACGACCGCGCAGTTGTCATTCAAAATGCGACAGCGCTGAAACCTGAAAATTGGTCTGGGCAGGAGGGGGGTTTAAGTGCCCAGTAAGGAAGTGGTTAAAGAGTCCAAAAGTGCTCAATAAACCATTGGATTCATGTGTTCATATGGTCTTCAGAGCTTTATCCACCACCACACCGCGTGAAAAATGGGGCTTTCCCCCTATATGGAGGGACTCACCAGATGGTAAAGAGTATCACGCCCATAATCATAAATAGATGCCTCCAAAACGTTGTGGTTTGTAACTATAAGCTCTTCGTTCCTTATACTCATATGTAGCATCCACCGTCAACATATATACACATTCCCTTGCTTGTGCAGAGGGCTAGAAACAGCAATGTTGCTGACCAGCCGTAGCAGTTATACTGCGGCAGGTTGGCTCGGCTGCGCAAACCGCCGTCATTGTACGTCGGCCGCACACGCATGATTTGCGGCGAGCGCGAGCCCGCTATGTGCCTCATGAGCTTTACCATCTGGTGAGTCCCTCCATATAGGGGGAAAGCCCCATTTTTCACGCGGTGTGGTGGTGGATAAAGCTCTGAAGACCATATGAACACATGAATCCAATGATTTATTGAGCACTTTTGGACTCTTTAATGACTGCTTGTTATTTATGTCATTTTTATGCCTGCATCATCTCCAGTGATGTTTTAGCGCTGCTATAGTCAGTTTATTATTTTAATATTATTTTAGTAGTTTACTGAACTTTGTGGTAATCTGTGAAGATCACCAGCACAACATGGATCTCCAAAATAGCATCCAAAAACTTGTTAAAGCGATCATATCACAGAAGTAAATTGTAATTACATTTTTGGACATTATTTTGAAGATCTATGGTGTGTTGGCTATTGATACCGGTTTCCAGCTGGTAGTTCTACAGCACTCACTTGTTTCAAGCCAACTCCAGGAATGTGTGCAATGGGAATATTCTACTAGACATCCTCTTCCAGGCATGGGGTCTTTAGCTGCTTTGAGTGGCCGGCGTGGGATGACATATTTCATCTGCAGGTTCATAGAAGTGGATTTATTCATTTATTCAGGTGCTTGGCAGATGCCAGAATTGTGCACTGAGCCGCACATACGCAGCTCAGTGTACATTGTAAAGGAGAAGGTGAGGAGGAAGGTAAGAAGAGACCTATTAAGGGGGATTTACTTAAACTGCAGTACACAGAATCCGGTGCAGCTGTGCATAGTAGCCAATCAGGTCCTTTCTTCAGCTTGTTCGATTAACCAGTTGCTGACCAGCCGCGGCAGTTATACTGCGGCAGGTTGGCTCGGCTGCGCAAACCGGCATCATTGTACGTTGGGCGCACGCGCATGATTTGCCGCGAGCCCGCTGCGTGTTCCATGAGCATGCCCGCGGGTCTGGCGGACTCACTGTCCGCCGGCGACCCGCGATCGCCTTCTACAGAGGCAGAACGGGGATCCGCTGATAACATGGCGGATCCCCATTTTGTCAGGGGACATGACACAGATCCATTGTTCCCTGTAATCAGGATCAGTTAGATCTGTCATGCCCCGGCCAGCCCAGCCCCCACACAGTTAGAACACAGTGAGGGAACACAGTTAACCCCTTGATTGCCCCCTGCAGTTTAACCCCATCCCTGCCAGCGACATTTATACAGTAATCAGTGGCTATTTATAGCACTGATCGCTGTATAAATGTCATTGGTCCCAAAAAAGTGTCAAAAGTGTTCAATCTGCCCGCCACAATGTCGCAGTCCTGATAAAAATCGCAGATCACCGCCATTACTAGTTAAAAAAAATGAATAATTAAAAAGATCAGAGGAGCTGAACTTATTCTCACTTGAGGAGAGGAGATTAAGGGGAATATGATCAACATGTACAAATACATAAGTGGTCCATATAGTGATCTTGGTGTTGAGTTATTTACTTCGCACCCACAGGCCGTCATATGACATCCTGGACTTTGAGCTCCGATATCTGAATGGTGCCTTCAGCTACAGGCACCATTCAGATACCGTTTTTCAGAGCTGGCGATTCTGTGTAGGATAAAAGTGGTCTTAGCGGCAGGTGCGCTGCAAGATCACTTTTATCGGTGGCGGGAGAGGTGCCCCCCCTCCCGCCACTTTCCCATCATCAAGTTCCCCCCACCCCCCTGCACAGGAAGCCGAGTGGGCAGAAGATGCCGCCCACTCGACTCCATAACATTGCAGGGCAGAAGCGACGTCACAAATCACTTCTGCCCAATGCTCTTAAAGGGGACTTTTTTTTTTTGGTCATTTATGGGTAAATATGAGATGTGAGGTCCTTTTGACCTCACATCTCATATTTAAGAGGTCCTGGTATGCTTTTTTTTCTATTACAAGGAATGTTTACATTTCTTGTAATAGGAATGAAAGTGATAATATATTTTTTTCTTTTTTAAGGATGGTGTAAAATTAAAAAATAAAAAGTAAAATAAATAAGAAAAAAAAAAAGTAAAGTGCCACGTCCCTGCGAGCTCGCACGCAAAAGCGAACGCATATGTAAGTCCCAGCCGCATATGATAACGGTGTTTAAACCACACATGTGAGATATCACACGATCGTTAGAGAGATAGCAATAATTCTAGCACTAGACCTCCTCTGTAACTCAAAATTGGTAACCTGTAGGAATTTTTAACCATTGCCGATGGAGATTTTTAGGTTGCAAAGTTTGTCTCCATTCCGCTAGCGGGCGCAATTTTAAAGCATGACATGTTGAGTATCAATTTACTCTGCGTAACATTATCTTTCACAATATGGAAAAAAATTGGGCTAACTTTACTGTTGTCTTATTTTTTTCTCTCAAAAAATGTATTTTTTAAAAAAAAAATTGCACTTGTAAGACCGCTGCGCAAATACGGTGTGACATAAAGTAGGGCAATGGCCCCCATTTTATTCTCTAGGGTGTTAGAAAAAAATATATAATCTTTGGGGGGTTTAAGTAATTTTATAGCAAAAAAAAATGGTTTTAACTTGTAAACACCAAGTCCAAAAAACAGGCCCGGATATGAAGTGGTTTAGGTAATCACAAAGGACAAGAGGGCACTCTTTACGAGAGGAAAAAAGATTTCATCTCCAAATACAGAAAGGTTTCTTCACAGTCAGAGCTGTGGAATAGACTCCCTCCAGAGGTAGGGCCAGCACGGTAGATTGCTTAAAAAAAGGCCTGGATTCTTTCCTTAATGTAAATAATATAACTGGCTACTAACATTTATAGGTAAAGTTTATCCAGGGAAAATCCGATTGCCTCTCGGGGGATCAGGAAGGAATTTTTTCCCCGCTATAGCAAATTGGATCCATGCTTTGCTGGGGTTTTTTGCCTTCCTCTGGATCAACTGTGGGTGAAGGATTCTGTATATGGGATTGTATGGCTATATATACATTTTTTATTTATTTTTTTTATTTATTGGTTGAACCAGATGGACTCGTGTCTTATTTCAACCTGACTAACTATATAGAACTAACTACTGTACTATATGCCATAAATCTATTCTCATAGTTTGTACACGCGATAACTTTTGCACAACCCAAACAATATACGCCTATTGTGATTTTTTTTTACCAAAAATATGTAGAAGAATACATATCAGCCTAAACTGATGAAGACATTTTTTTATATATATTTTTTTGGATATGTATTATAGCAAAAAGTAAAAAAAAAAATGTTTTTTTATTTTTGTTTTGTTTTGTTTTATTGTTTATAGCGCAAAAAATAAAAACCGCAGAGGTGATCAATTACCTCCCAAAGAAAGCCCTATTTGTGGGAAAAAGACATTTTGTTTGGGTACAACGTTGCACGACCGCGCAATTGTCAGTTAAAGCGACGCAGTGCCGTATCGCAAAAAGTGCTCTGGTCAGGAAGGGGGCAAATCCTGAAGTTGTTAAGCTTTGACAATAAAACCTGTAAGCTGATTGGCTACTATGTACTGCTGCATCATATTCAGAATGAACCAGATTTATTAAATCCCCCCAGCAATATCCTGTTTTTTTATTCCACAGTTTTGTATCAAAAAACATTACCTTGCCGTGATCATGTGCGCTCGATATGCTGCCCAACATATGAGCACCAGAAAATGTTTTTTTTTTTTTATTCCGTAACTTCGCATTAACTATTTGTAACTATTTTTCTGTATTTTTCTGTTTTCCATGATCTGATCCTACAGTTCCCTACCAAGATTTTCTTTCCTTATCTCCCTATGTATGTAAAGAACCTCCTTGAGTCAACGGCTTCTCATGTTTTTGCCTGTTGTTCCTTGTTTTATCTCACTGGCAACCAGCCTCTCAAGATATTAATCAGTGATACTGGAGGTATATCCGCTTTGTTTCAAGAGAAAAGAAAACTAAAATCAATATTTCACATACATACCACTACAACAAAAATCTCTTATCTGGACCACTCTGCTGCAGAATGAAATAAAAAGTGGATATTAATAATCGCCTATTAACCTGTCACTTCTTCAATTGAGTACATTTTTTGGCTAAGTGGGCAAGGCAAGGCTTAAGAGCTTTTGTTGTCAAGACCAACAATGTCAGGGTTGTATATTAATCCTTGTGCAATAATTGTTTTTTTCAACTTATTTTGCTATCTACGTATTAATATGTGTAGTTGCAATTTCAAACGATATTAACATTTAGGCCTCATACACACGGACGTTTCTAAAAAAATAAACAAAACGTCGGGCCCGACGTCAATGAAAAAAGTTGGCGTTTTTCGGCGTTATGCATCAGCGTTTTTGAGCTTTAGTGAGCGTCGGCGTCAATAGGCGTTTTTCAAGAAAAATCATCCCTCTGCTATTTTTCAACCTAAAAACATCGGCGTCAAAAAACGCCGGTATAATAATAGGTGGCGTTTGTTGGCATATTGTGGCGTCGGCGTCAAAAAATGCCGAAACCTTACAGCCTCAGAACGCGATGGCTGTGGGTTCTAGTTTCAGCTCACTAAAGCCGACCTCATCTACAGCTCAAAAACGCCAACGTTTTTATGGGGCCATTGACTAACATGGAGAGCTGCAGAAAACGCCGGCGTCAAAAAACTTCCGTGTGTATGAGGCCTTAGCAATAGCTCATCATGGGGCAAGAGCATTGCCATCCTGTCCCTACCCAGCGGAGAAACATTGATGGGCCATCATAGAAATAAATCATAACTATATAAATATAGTGTCAAAATTTGTAAACATATTCCCAAAAATGTATATTCATAAATATAAATAATAAAATAATAAATAAAATATTCATAAAATGCGTAATAATTCATGAAAAAAAAAATTTAACAGTAATAATCCCAAATTCATGAAGTCCACGTGCTGTTATTTGTAGCAAACAAAAAAAAAACAGAAGAAGGAAGATGAGAAAAAAGTCCCAATCTGAATGCTGATAATTATAAGTCAGCGTTCCACTCGTGCACCTCCTAAATTCCTTGTGCTTCTGGTGATCACCCAACAGTACTCGACCCAAAACAAATCCAGCACACCGACTTCATGAATCTGGGATTATTACTTTTTAATTTAATTTATCTTTTATGAATTATTAAGCATTTTATGAATTTTGTGAATAGATAATATGTTTACAAATTTTGACACTATATTAATATTTTATACTTTGATATTTTTATGAATATGAGGCACTTACATGCTCTTTAAATGACAGCACAACACATTTCACCCCCTTTTCTTAATTAGTTTTGTATTATTATGAGTGCAGCCGTCTGATTTGTGAAGAATTGGCATACTTTGAGGGAGATTAAAGCGCAGAATATTCTTTTACACTTTCTGATAGAAATAAGTGAACAGCATTGTTCTTTATAAATTTAGCTCAAGAGTCATTATCCAGTAAATGTCCATGAAGGATTTAAAAACATGAATGGGATGAGCATTGACCCTCCTTTGTTGTGAATGTAGATGAAGAGATCTAAAGTAATTGTTAAACGCAACATCAAAAACTGCTAAAGCCTCGTACACACGGGACGACGATCGTCGCAAATCGTATGTTGCATAATGTAACTTGCATACTGACTGCACTACACGATCGTACGACCACAGAAAGAACGTTCAGGTGCATATAATTTGCATCCGGCCGTTCCTGACTTCTGGGCATGCGTGTTTTGCACAATACAACTTGTTGTACCAACTGCTCTGTACACACGATACAACGGTCGTATGAGCGCTTGTTGGTACGACCAAGTTTTCTAGTTTGCTCATACAACTCCCTTGTACGACCGTCATATGTTCGACTGTTCTAATCGCGCATACAAACGATCGATATTGCATACAACGGTCGTTAATACGACCTGTTGTATACGATCGTCGTCCCATGTGTACGAGGCTTTACGTTGTTCCCCAACTTAAATTATGTTTAGAGGAAATTGTCAATTTTTGGTTAAAAAACACACACACAACATTTGGGTTGAAGTACACTATATTATCAAAAGTATTGGGATGCATGCTTTTACACGCACATGAACTTTAATGGCATCCCAGTCTTAGTCTGTAGGGTTCAGTATTGAGTTGGCCCACCCTTTGCAGCTATAACAGCTTCAACTCTTCTGGGAAGGCTGTCCACAAGGTTTAGGAGTGTCTATGGGAATGTTTGACCATTCTTCCAGAAGCACATTTGTGAGGTCAGGCACTGATGTTGGACGAGAAGGCCTGGCTCACAGTCTCCGCTCTAATTAATCCCAAAGGTTTTCTATCTGGTTGAGGTCAGGACTCTGTGCAGGTCAGTCAAGTTCCTCCACCCCAAAATCGCTCACCCATGTCTTTATGGACCTTGCTTTGTGCAGCATATCAATTTCTTGAATCTATATTATGTAAAATACATTATCCACTTCACCTCCGGAAGAATTTCCCAGTTTAGGACCAGAGCACTTTTTGCGATTCAGCACTGCGTCACTTTAACTGACAATTAATTGCACGGTCGTGCGACGATGTACCCAAACAAAATTTGCGTCCTTTTTTTCCCACAAATAGAGCTTTCTTTTGGTGGTATTTGATCCCCTCTGCGTCATTTCTGATCGCCGCTATAAACAAAAGAAGAGCGACCATTTTGCAAAAAAAACCCCAAATTTCTTACTTTTTGCTAAAATTCAAATCCAAAAAAAAAATATAAAAAGACATTTTTTTTCACCGTTTTTTGGCCGATTTATATTCTTCCTCATTTTTGTGATAAAAAAAATCGCAATTGGCGTGTATTGATTAGTTTGCGCAAAAATGGCCACGTTTACGGATGGTGTGAATTAATTTCTGGGGTTTTTATTTTATTTTTTTTTTAATAGTAATGGCGGCGATCTGCGATTTTTAGCGGTACTGCAATATTGCAGCGGACATGTCGGACATTTTTGACACTTTTTTGGGACCAATGACATTTATTTAGCGATCAGAAATTTAAATGTCCACTGATTACTGTATAAATGTCATTGGCAGTGAAGGGGTTAACCTGGGGGGGAGAGCTAGGGGTTAACTGTGTTCCCTGGGTGTGTTCTTACTGTGGGGGGGTTGGGCTACCATGGGCATGGGAGATCTAACTGACAGGGATCAGTAGATCTCTCATGCCCGCACTGTCAGAATGGGGAACCGCCGTGTTTACATCGGCGGTTCACTGCTCTTTGCCTGAGGCCGCTCATCGCGGCTTGCCGGCGGACATCGGGTCCGCCCGAGCTGCGGGCACACTCCTCAGGAGCCCCCCCCCCCCTAGCGGCCATTCGTCGATCAGACATGGATGACTGAGTTTTGGGATGGAGGAACTTGACTGTCCTGCACAGTCCTGACCTCAACCCGATAGAACACCTTTTGAGAAGAGGGCAGGTGGGACTTTAAATGAGGCAGTGACTGGGTAGTGTCATATGCCTCCATCCCTGGTACAAATAAAAAAGAGGGGAAGTTTGGCACTTTAAATGAAGCACACGGCTATGCGGTGATGAAAAAAAAAATCAGTATGTAATATTGTGTTTATTGGTACATATACACATATTGAGTCATAAAAAAATACAGTGAATAAATAGTATTGCTCATTAGTAACACATGGTACATATACAGTATATACATACATATCGCTGCACCACCGGGGTATGGGTGGTATTAGTTGGTAAAGTAGAACTCTCTAAGCGATATAAAAAAATTCAATAATGAATCATGATTGTAAAAGCAAGTATGATCAGATGGTAGTGATAGTGTAGCATTGAAAAAAGGCTCTACGCATTTTGTGGGTTCTTTCCACTCATTAGGAGCCGATGCAGGGTACATAGTTACATAGTTACATAGTCAGTGAGGTTGGAAAAAGACACAAGTCCATCAAGTCCAACCCATGTGTGTGTTTTTTATGTCAGTTTTATTTACATTGTATATCCCCCCAATGTTGTGGTCCCTTAGGTGTGCATCTAATAATTTTTTGAAATTATCTATATTACCAGGAGAAACCACTGTTTTTGGAAGAGAATTCCACATTCTCACTGCTCTTACCGTAAAGAAACACCTGCACATCTTAAGTGGGACGTAGCCGAGGATTACTCACCTTTCTTGGGTGTTTTACGCATCTCGGAAAAAAGTTACG
>BLSH010184541.1:2660647-2671259 GCA_018402905.1 Glandirana rugosa
CATTATACTCACACTCACCCTGAACCCCTACTACCCCGGACGACACAAATACTCCGATCGACACTCCTACACGACCGGATACCAACAAAAATGACTCCGAACGGCCAGCACATCCTCACAGCTAGCCTCATAAACACAGCAGGCCCCATCATCCCCAAGTCCCACTCACACTCATATTACATCCAGGGCCCTAGAGCTCCCCTAGGGCACCCCATGGCTAACAGTATGTTCTCACGGTTCGGCCCGTCATACATCAACGGTACTTCCAGCTCATGTTGATAACTGCTCATTTTCAAACAATATATTTATATATTCTGTTTATATCTTTAAGAAATATAATTTAAAACATTTTACACCTGCAAAATCTCATAAGTTTTATAATTTTATATTTGTCACTGTTATATGTGTTCAAAATTCATATATGTTGAAGGGCACCCCATGGCTAACAGTTTGTTCTCACGGTTTGGCCCGTTATGTATCCACTGCACTTTCAGCCCAATTTGATTACTGTTCATCAACAAACATTTTATTATTTTTTTATTATTTTTTATATTTTAAAGAAATATTTTTAAAAATATTTTACATCTGCAAAAATCTCATATATGTTTATAATGTTATAATTGTGATTTTTATACGTGCTCAACATTCATATATGTATATACAGACTTAATCCCTTTCCCACTGATTTTTCTGCAATATTGTTACCCGTAATCCAATCAGCAGCCACATCCCAGAGGAGGAGGTCTCTTAGGACAAACTCCTCCCACCTTTTTTTTCCCTTAAATTCCCCCCACCACCATAAGTACATAACCACGGCCTGAAGAAGGGGCGGAGCCCCGCAACGCGTCGCCGTTACCAGCTGCACATCGGATGAGACGCCCATCTGCTCTGTACGGACCGAACGGACGTTCGCGCTAAAATCCGCAGGAGCCAGAGGAGGAGATGCCGGGAACCACCGACGCCCCCCCCATCCCACCACCGCCAGGCAGACCAGGACTTCATCCCAGCAGCGCACCCCCAAGGACTACTATAGCCAGCAGTGGCTGGCACTGCAACGCTTACCTGCACACTACCATTGTGAGTAGTTTTTATCTTGTCTTAATAAATTATTTTTACACTACTGCACTTAGAGGCGCACCCTTTCTTGTTCTTTGTTGTCCACAGGAGTTCGGTTACTTCTCAGTGGTGCAGCCCCGCCAGTGCTACAGTGGATATTCACCATCATGATATATAGACTTTATCACAGACTCATGCATACATAATCTTTGCTATATTGTTTCCAGTACTTCTATGGTTTATGTACATTTCTCCATCTGCCCAACATCCAGGGGGCACACCTGGGCCCCCCTACCCAGAGAGGGCCCAGCCAAAACTGTCAAGGTTCACCCAACTCTCCCTTTCTGACTGCGCTGCCAACATTTTGCTTTCTGTAACTCAGGGACTGCCTGTATTTATATTTGAGTCGTTAGCGCCACTATATAAAGCAGTGTTTTAACCCTTGCCTTATTTCTCTTCTTTGCCCTTTCAATTGGCATGAGCCATTAGTGGGCTGTGCCTCTTTATGGATGTGTGTTCCATAGGGCTGGCCGTGCCTCTCTGGTGCGCGCGGCTCTGGAAGACACTTCCGGTTTGTGCAGCTGGCACCCGATTTCCTGGTACATGGTGACACGTCTGGTGGATACGGACGCTCTACATAGATAATACGTCCTCTGGCTTCTCCTCCCCTCTTTCTTCCCGTTCCCCCCTGTTGGCCTGGCCAATCAATAGCAGGTCAGTTGGCAGGCACGAACGGGATTAGGTTTCTCGTTGATATGGCGGGACTTTCGAGTTGTTGCTATCTCAGGCCAATGTAGAGAGGATCTGCCCAGCACCCTGCGGACTGCACCCTCGTTTGGATACCTTCAAATAAAGGGGCTGGTCTGCATTGGGGGTATATGTGCTGATGTGCGGGTTCCTCTGGAGATCCGGAGAAATGCTGCCATACACACTCTGCATATGAGCTATAGCCTCTCTACACTGGTTAATCTGTTTGCGCTTTTGGCATTGAACCAAATCTTGGTAAGCTGGACGGTATTATACCCATCTTTGTTTATTAAGAGAGGTTAACAGTTCGTGCCAATATCCAGCAACTTCGCACAGCCATTGAAGAGGAATGGACCAATAGTCCACAGGTCGCAATCAACAACATGATCAACTCTATGCGAAGGAGATGTGCTGCACTGCGTGAGGCAAATGATGGTCACACCAGATACTGACTGGTTTTCGGACCCCCTGGACCCCCCCCCCCCCCCCAATATAGTAAAACTGCATTTTGGAATGGTCTTGATATGCCACACCTGTGAGGTGGATTGATTATCTCGGCATCTTTGCCATTCTGAAGCTTCCCGCCATCCACTTTGCATATTATTTTATATATACTGTGACTCTGTACTTGCCAAATATGCTGCAGAAATCTCTCTCCACTAAGTCTGGCTGCATCCATTTTAACTGAGGGCAACTGAAGCTGCTGCCTGTTCACTTCCTGGATTTACACAGACACAAAGAGGCATACCTCCATCCCTGCAGCTCTCATTGGCTCTCTTATGACTCATCCCTTCTCCCTTCCTGGCAGAGAGCTGTGCATGATGTCAAACGTTGAGGCATATTTCCAGCCAAGAAACAGGAAGTGGGCTGTATAAGGTATTTACTTGCAGAAAAAAAATTTTACTATCCAAAGTTAAAACAACAAAGGCAGAATATTTAATAGATGGAAAGATGAAAAAATGACTGAAGTTCCACTTTAACATTGACCTTTCGTTTTGTAATTTCGGAGAAATGTCAGTCTTATGTGAACACAACTTATGAAACTTGGAAAAAACTTGAGGTAAATAATAGGTACTTGGATAAAAAAAGATAATGTTTAACCATTCTAACCAGATAAGCTGCCCAAATCACGTGATTCCCCCATCAACCCAATCATTGTTGATGGGGGAATCCCTCCTGCAACGCTATTCTATTCTGACAGCAGAAGGTTTCCCCACTGTCAGAATACAATGGCAGTAATCATAGAAAAACCCAACAGGTTGGTTGTACTGAAGTCAATTGATAGATCAATTTCAGTACAACCAGCCTGCTCAGAGATGGATTGAAATGTGTCCGGTTCCTGCCGAATTTCAATCCTTCTATGGCCAACTTTAGGCTCTCAATTATTTTCCCCAAGCACACATAGCCAAACATCATCAATAATGAAGTGATTGGTGGAGATTTTCCCAGCTAAGCATTGCTATTTTCCCTCAAAATAGGACAAAATTTGGATGCTCCCCCCTCCTACCTCTGTAGGCAAAATCATGTATGCTCACATGATAAAAAACCGACAGGCCGTCGATAGATCAACATCAGTACAACCAGGCTGCTCAGAGATTAATTGAAATCCGTTTGGTTCCTGATGAATTTCGATCTGTCTTTGGCCAGCTTTAGGCTTTTAATGATTTCCCCCGACCACACATTATCAAACATTATCAATAATAAAGTGATTGAGGAGACTGGCATTGCACCCATGATCCATGCCCATGGTGGGCAGATACTGTACCTGCCCGTGACCAGCATAAAACAAGATACCCATAGAGGTGAGAGAAGTGCCATTTTCATCCAGAACTGAGAACAATTTAATGTATAATGGAACAAAGAAGACCTCAACAAGCTAAAGCAGAAGAGCCGCTGCAACCTGTTGCTTCTCAATTGCTTCAATAAGATGGCTCATAAATGAAACTCATACTGAGAACTGCGTAGTTTGCTATTATTGACCTCCTTCTAAGTCTTGTTGCCTTGAGACATGGTCAAGTGTGCAGGTCAAGATAGTCAGCAAGATATTTGCATAATGGTCATAAAACGGCAAGCAATAACAACCCAGGGGCCTGTCAGATGGGCTCAACATTTGTAGAGATTTTTCAGTATTTTGGAGCGCCTCTGTAGGTTCAGGTTCACTTCATTATTCCTAAAGAGATCTCCCTGGTCCTTTCTGTGTGTCATTCTTTGCCAACTGCAGGTAGTTGACAAATGTCCAAGGAAATTAGCAAAATGTAAATTTCCCATGTTTGCTACAATTATTTTTTTTAAAACGTAACAGACCTAAAAATTCATTCACTCGTAGGAAAAAAACATTTTGGACAACACTCCCAAGTTGCGGCATGCAAGACCTTCTGCCAACACACTGCAGTGTGACACATTGGTGGGAAGCAGGGACGTGCGGTGAGGTGAGTGGCTGGTGAGGCACTGGCTGGTATCAGAGCCAAATACACACAGGTTACATACGCCGCAAACATTAGAGTGAGAGCAATAATTCTAGCACTAGACCTCCTCTGTAACTCTAAACATGTAACCTCTAAAAAAGTGTTGTCTATGGACATTCAAGTACTGAAGTTTGGTGCCATTCTACAAGTGTGCGCAATTTTAAAGCGTGACATGTTAGGTATCTATTTACTCGGCGTAACATTATCTTTCACATTATACAAAGAATTCAGTCCAACTTTACTGTTCTTTTTTTTTTTTTTTATTCATGAAACAGTTTCTTCCCAAAAAAAAACACGTTTGAAAAATTGCTGCACAAATACCGTGTAACACAAAAAGTTGCAATGACCTCCATTTTATTCCCTAGGGTGTCTGAAAAAACAATAGATATAATGTTTCGGGGTTCTGAGTAATTTTCTAGTGAAAAAATGATGATTTTTACATGTAGGAATGAAGTGTCAGAGTTGGCCTGCGTGGCAAGGGGTTAATTACCATAAGTAAGTAATATACAAATAATTATTATATATTGTTTTTAAGGTAATTTACTATATTTTCAAAAACTGTACTCAAGCAGGTGGCTTAATGGACAAATTACTGAAGTTTAAAGTTATAACTTTCAACCAGTAATTTCACAGTAAATAGATAGATAATAAATGATTATCGTATAACATATAGCATAATAATATATGATTTAGCGTGTACTTTTTCAGCAGCAGCAGATTCTCATTCTCCTTCTTAACTGTGTGAGAAAAACATGAGATTGTGGGTAAATCTTATACACATAAACCCATGTATTTCCTTGTAGTTAAGAGGGCTGGGCTGGAAGGGAGCATTTGTCGCTTAGACAAATGCCCCCTTCTATGACACTGCAGTGAGAGGAGAGCCTCCACTGCAGCATTTTTATTGGACAGCTTGGGCCATTGGTCCAAGGCTCCAAGCTGTCCAATGAGCTCAGTGCTTCTTCTGACAAGAAGTGAGACGAGGGACCGTGAGCTCATCCTCTCAGTCTGCTGCAAACATGGGGGGCACGGGGTAGGTATTATTTACTAAAGGCAAATCAACTGTGCATGCAAGTGCACTTGGAAGTGTGCTGCTACTGCACTTGGAAGTGTAGCCACTGTAGATCTGAGGGGGACATGCAGGGAAAATAAAAAACATAATTTTTGCTTGCATATGATTGGATGATAGAAATCAGCAGAACTTCCCCTTATTTCATATCTTCCCCTCAGATTTACATGACTGCACTGCCTAGTGCACTTGCACAGTGGACAATGGATTTGCCTTTGGTAAATCAACCCCAGGGTATCAGCTGGTATGTAGCTTCTGACAGGCTGCGCAAGTCATCTATGGCCCCGTATCTCCGGAACCAAGGAGGATAGGAGCCCCAAATTTATACCAGTGGTGGGGTAGGACTTCAGCTATCCCCCCCCCCCAATTTGCCTATATCCCTGGTGGCAAGAGATTCGGTTTAAAACAATGAATTTTAGCAAAATGCACAACAGTGCTTCTGGTGAGAAAAAGTTGGCCATAGACAGTTAGACTCTCGCCTGGTTCAGCAGGACCCGGCCGAAATTTGAACCATGTTTGGGCAGGCTGAATGTACCCAAGTTCATCAACTTGGGTACAACAAGCCTGTTGGATTTTGCATGTGATTATCGCTAGCGGCTGTTATAGCCACTAGCAATAACCACTGTGTTCTCCCACCAGGGATGTTTTCCCTGCCCCCCCAGGAGAACAGAATGGATGTGTTGATGGGGGAATCCAGTGATTTTCTATCCTGCAACCCATGGTAGCAGAAAAGAAAATTGCTCCATCTATGGCTTTAGTTGTTTCCAGTTGTTTTGCAGTTTAACCACTTGCTGACCAGGGACATACCCCTACATCACTGGACTTCAAGTGGTTATACCGGGATGATGCCTGCATCTGCAGCAGGGGCGGCCTTTCCATTGTGGGCGCACGGGCGCCACCTCCCCTATACCTGCCCCCCCCCCCCCCCCATCCATGCGCCTGGCCCCTTTCAGGACGCAATTACAATTGTGGGGGGGTGTTTTTTTTTGAAGCACCGATTAGAGCCAGATGCTCTAATAGGCTTCTAAATAGGGTGGGCTCGGGGTGCAGAGCATTGCGTCCAGAGCCCACCCAGGTGTGTTGCAACAGCGAATGAATATTTGCTGTTGCAACACTGATCCTCCTCCCAGCCAATCAGGAAGCAGGTCTGATACCCCTCACCCGATTGGCTGAAAAGACAGGCAATCCTGCTGGACGCCTAGCGGGAGGAGCTGGAAGCCGCCATGGAGGAGAGGACTCAGAGCCTAGCCGCTACACGCCATCCGCAACCCAGCATGATGGGATAAGTGCTGGACTGACCGCAAACAGCGGGGGGTCTTCAGCCTGTGCGGTGTGCAGTTTCCCTGTGCTGTTGTCAGGTGTCAGATTGGCTGGACTCGTCTCCCTCATTCTTCCAGCAGTAGTTCCTGGTGTCTGGCTGTCAGTCCGGGTGTGTAGATGAGGGGGATCAAAGCACACACAGCCCATTAATACCGGGAGCCCGGACCGACTGGCAAACGGCGGGGTGGGGGGTGTCACTCGGAGGGGCAGGTACCATTTTTTAGAGCCGGTGATCGGCTTTCTTGTAAAAGCATTCCTGCTGGATTGCTATAACAAACAGCGGGAGAGGACCTTCTGAGGCTTTCTTGGGCTCTCCTGTCCCACGGAGAGGCCCGATCGACCAGCCGGCATGTCCACTGACTTGTCAGAGAAGCAAAGCCCATTTCGGCGTTGATCGGCTCTCAGCTATGGTAACCCAGAAGCAGTGACCTGATATCACTTCCGTTTTACCCAGATGTCAAAGGCACCATTTTTAAAAAATCAAAAGCATTTGAAAACACCAATCTTGGTGTTTTGAATGCTTTTAGGTGCAGAGGAGGGATTCGGGGTCTTATAGACCCCCGATCTCTCCATAAAGAGTACCTGTCACTGCCTATTACTGTCAGAAGGGATGTTTACATTCCTTGTGAGTGACAGCAATAAAAGTGATCAGAATTTTTTTTTAAAGGGACAGTGTAAAAATGTAAAAAATAAAATAAATTAATTAAAAAAAATGTAAAATGCCCCCATTCCCCCATGCTCGCGCGCAAAGGCGAACGCAGGCGACGGTCCCACACGCATGCAAACAGGGATCGTCCCACACATGTGCGGTATCACCCTAAGGCCTCATACACACGGGCGTTTGCACAAAAATAAGCAAAACGCCGGGCCTGACGTCAGGTGAAAAAACTGACGTTTTGCTTGGCGTTTTGCATTGATGTCAGTGCACGTTTTTTCACGCTAGCTTTTTGCGGCGTTTTCTGCCTCTATTCAAAATCAATGGTTCCCTATGGGAGCCCATTGATTTGAATAGAAGCCACACCAGAAGTCGGATCACAGCGATCCGACTTGCGGCGCGACTTGTGTGCTAGGTGTCTTAAAGGGAAACCCCCGCAAAAAATTTGCGTGGGGTCCCCCCCCCCCAGAGCATACCAGGCTCTTTGATCTGGCATGGATTTTAAGAGGAGCCCCCACGCCGAAAAAACGGCGTAGGGTCCCCCACAAAATCCATACCAGACCCTTATCCGAGCACGCAGCCCGGCAGGCCAGGAAAGGGGGTGGAGACGAGCAGGCGCCCCCCCCCCCGCCTCCTGGACCATACCAGGCCACATGCCCTCAACATGGGGAGTATGGGTGCTTTGGGGCAGGGGGGGCTCTGCGCCCCCCACCCCAAAGCACCTTGTCCCCATGTTGATGAGGACAAGAGCCTCTTCCCGACAACCCTGGCCGTTGGTTGTCGGGGTCTGCGGATGGGGGCTTATCGGAATCTGGAAGCCCCCTTTAACAAAGGGGCCCCCAGATGCCGGGCCCCCCACCCTATGTAAATGAGTATGGGGTACATCGTACCCCTACCCATTTACCTGGGGGAAAAAGTGTACAAAAAAAACACTACACAGCTTTGTAAAATATTTTATTAAATCCGCTCCGGCATCTTCTTCCCTCATCTTCTTTCTTCAGCTCTTTTGCGGGGTCTTCTGTCTTCTGAGGGGTCTTCTGCGGGGTCTTTTGCTCTTTTGCTGCTGTCTCCCTGGCTAGCTTCTCCCGCCGCTGCTGCTTCTTCTGGGGCGGGGCGGGGCTTCTTCTGCCACATCCTGGGGCGGGGCATCACATCACAGCCCCGCCCCAGGATGTGACATCATGAGGGTGGGGCTAATGATGACGTCATCGTGTGGCCCCGCCCCATGCCAATATAAGGCAACCGCGCAGCACGGACCCGGCATTCGAGTTGAAGAGAGTGACGAGTCAACATCTCCAGAAGAAGGAGAAGAAGAAGAAGAAGAAGCAGCGGCGGGAGAAGCTAGCCAGGGAGACAGCAGCAAAAGAGCTGAAGACCCCGCAGAAGACCCCTCAGAAGACCCCGCAAAAGAGCCGAAGAAAGAAGATGAGGGGAGAAGATGCCGGAGCGGATTTAATAAAATATTTTAAAAAGCTGTGTAGTGTTTTTTTTTGTACACTTTTTTTCCCCCAGGTAAATGAGTAGGGGTACCCCATACTCATTTACATAGGGTGGGGGCCCGCATCTGGGGGCCCCCTTGTTAAAGGGGGCTTCCAGATTCCGATAAGCCCCCGCCCGCAGACCCCGACAACCAACAGCCAGGGTTGTCGGGAAGAGGCTCTTGTCCTCCTCAACATGGGGACAAGGTGCTTTGGGGTGGGGGGTGCAGAGCCCCCCCTGCCCCAAAGCACCCATACTCCCCATGTTGAGGGCATGCGGCCTGGTACGGTCCAGGAGGGGGGGGGGCGCTTGCTCGTCCCCACCCCCTTTCCAGGCCTGCCAGGCTGCGTGCTCGGATAAGGGTCTGGTATGGATTATGGGGGGGACCTTACGCCGTTTTTTCGGCGTGGGGGCTCCTCTTAAAATCCATGCCAGATCAAAGAGCCTGGTATGCTCTGGGGGGGGGACCCCACGCAAATTTTTTGCGGGGGTTCCCCTTTAAGACACCTAGCACACAAGTCGCGCCGCAAGTCGGATCGCCGTGATCCGACTTCTGGTGCGGCTTCTATTCAAATCAATGGGCTCCCATAGGGAACCATTGATTATGAATAGGACGCCTGACGAGGCTTAACGCTGTGTATACAACGTTAAGCAACGTTATTGAGCGTTTTGCCGGCTCGGCGTCAAAAAACGCCATGACGCTGCAGCTTCAGAATGCACTGGTCCCGCGTTCTAGCTACAGCTCACTAACGCCAACGCCCTCTGCTGCTCAGAAACGTCAGCGTTTTAGAGGGCCATTGAATAACATGGAGAGCAGCAAAAAACGCCCAAAAACGTGGCATAACAAAACGCCCGTGTGTATGAGGCCTAAAAGTCAGATCATGGGCAGTAATTCCAGCACCAGACCTCCTGTGTAAATCTAAAGTGGTAACCTATGAAGGCTTATAAATCATTGCCTATGGAAAGTAAAATGTACGTCAATTGTTGCTGTTGCATGGGCCTGCGCAATTTTAAAGCGTGACATGTTTGGTATCTACTCGCCGTAACATCATGTTATATACTATACAAAAATTGGGTTATGTATTGTTTTTTTTTGCATTAAAATTCCAAAAAGTGTATTTTTTTTGTTTAAATTGTGTTTGAAAAACTGCTGCGTAAATACCGTGTGACATAAAAAATTGAAAAACCCACCAATTTACTCTCTAGGCGGTCCTCTGCTTTAAAAATATAAAAAAAAAAAAAAAAAATACTGAGTGGTACAGAATCAGATAACATTTAGATATCTAAATGATTGTTAGTATGGATACCAATTCTGTAGCCTCTTTGGTGGAATTCCCGAGTGTGACTCGGGCTGAATTTTCATTACCAAAAGCGGTAACCCCGAGCCACCATGGGATCGCATCACAGGATCAGGGCAAAGTTACTTACCTTGTCCCCTGGATCCTGCGATGTCCCCCTGCTGTGTCCTCCAGCGGAATCTTTCGCCCGATGCCTCTGGGTTCCAGGCTTCGTTCCCGTCCCTTGCTTCGGACCTTGGGTCTCCGTAGCCCGCTTTCTAAGGCGACCTCCTGTGTCGTCCCCCTGTAGCGTCCTAGGTCCCCTGTTCCATTCATTGAAACGGGACTAGGACACTACGCTAGGGTACCACCGAGCCCCAATGGCGAAAACCATTACTTTTAAGTCGGGCTCAGTGTGAGCCCTTAAGGTGGTTTCTCCGATGTCTTAACCATAGGTATGATTGTTAGTAAATCTATAGATTTACAATAGACTAAGACATGGTGAGTCATAAAAAAAAAAAAAAAAAATATAAAAATTTCGTCTCCT
>BLSH010184541.1:2679238-2694244 GCA_018402905.1 Glandirana rugosa
TCTCTTTCCTTCTTTCTTTCTCCTCACTCTTTCTTTCTTTCTCTCTCTCTTTCTTTCTTCCTTTCTCTCACTCTTTCTTTCTTCCTTTCTCTCTCTTTCTTCCTTTCTCTCACTCTTTCTTTCTTTCTTTCTTCCTTTCTCTCACTCTTTCTGTCTTCCTTTCTCTCCCTCTTTCTTCCTTTCTCTCACTCTTTCTTTCTCTCTTTCTTTCTTCCTTTCTCTCACTCTTTCTTACTTCCTTTCTCTCACTCTTTCTTTCTTCATTTCTCTCACTCTTTCTTTCTTTCTTTCTCTCTCTCTCTCTCTCTCTCTCTTTCTTTCTTTATTTCTTTCTTTCTCTGACTCTTTCTTCCTTTATCTCACTCTTTCTTTCTTTCGTTCTCTCTCTTTATTTCTTTCTCTCTCTCTTTCTCATTCTCACTCTTTCTCTGTCTATCCCCTTTTCTCTTTCTTTCTCTCTTTTTCTCTTTTTTTCTCTCTCTTTTGACAGGTCCAAATGGCATGACAAATTGCAACCTATTGTCGGAAATGGAACTGTTCAAATTGGTGCGACTTTTCTTTTTCTTTCTTTCTTTCTTTCTTTCTTTCTTTCTTTCTTTCTTTCTTTCTTTCTTTCTTTCTCTCTTTCTTTCTTTCTTTCTCTCTCTCTCTCTCTCTCTCTCTCTCTCTCTCTCTCTCTCTCTCTTTCTCTCTCTCTCTCTCTCTCTCTTTCTCTCTCTCTCTCTCTCTCTTTATTTCCTTTTCTTTCTTTCTTTCTCTCTCGCTCTCTTTCCTTTTCTTTCTTTCTCTCCTCCAAAGTGGGTTTGTTTGGTGTCTACGAGTATCTTCTTTGATACGTTAGGCTTTAATAATATGAGAGAGAACGAGGAGTCTATGGCTTGGATGTGTTTGGGAATATATTTCCTATATTACATACAGGTGTTTATGACCATATTACTGACTAGGGATTAGTTAGAACAAACATTCTAAAATGTATAATATTAATTATGAAGAATTATCAGCATGCAGGAAAGTTCCTCCTCATCAGGCAACCAAATCTGCACTTGGAAATAGGATTTTGGAGCTGGCGTTTGACATCCCTCTGTGACTGCAGTAAGCGTTGGTGGTTTTCATTTTTTTCTCTCCATCTGACAATAGATCTCTGAATGGGCAGCTTAACTTTCACTTCCTCCCACACGAGTGTGTTTATCTTTCACTTTCTGGTGGTCATAGTTGCATAGAACAGTATCAGCTTTATTTGATACAGATAGAAGTGGTTTGCCGTTGCACTGGTCCTAATACAAACATTGTAAGCTGCATGTTTATGCATTTGAAATAACATTACAGTCTCCATAGAAAAATAGCAGAGTGGGTCAATCCTACAAAATATAGCAACAACAAGGATTTAGTTCAAGGTTAGGCTGGGGAATTCTTATCTGATCAATGCCTGTAATTTATCACATGGAAGCCATCATTAGTGTCAAGCTGTTTTATTACCCACTAACTTAACACTGAAAGCTGTTTTATTAAGAGTCAAGTGTGATGTCACTGATGGGAGAGTGATTTACTACACACAGGGGGCTTTGGTGGGAGTCTTGGGGAGCTCAAGAAAGGCTGTCCAGTAAAGAGCAGGGCAAGTCGTGATTGGTAGATGAGGAATATCACAGAGATGATTAATATTTTACATTGAATATTCTCAGCCTTTTGCTTAAAATATATAGCATACTTCCCAACTTTCAGAGATGGGAACGGGGGACACCTCTTATCACCAGAATGTTTCAATCAGTTCACATCAGACCATTTGTACGTCATTTGCAAATTATGCATTTTCTTGGATTTTCAGACACCTACAATGGACTACTTTACGATAACTTCCCAGTGAGATTGCTGTCTTCTCATTCCTTAAATGCTGGCTGCCTGGCTGTCATGATGACCCTCTGACTCCAATGACATAAGTCACTGACAGAACAAGTACACTGATAAGGATGTCTGATTTTTGTGATCACTATACTTGGAAGTAACAGCAGTCCCTGCATTTTATTGCTGCAGGTATAAAGTTTTCCCACCACATAGTCTCTCTTAGGCGCTGTCCATACCTATGCGGGTACAATAGTGTGCCTGTGTTTTTGCATGATTTTTATGGTAGTTCATTCATTTGGCACAAAAGAAGGGCATTCTTATTTTATTACAGTTACTTATATAGCGCCGTCAATTTTCTCAGCGCTTTACATATATATTGTACATTCACAACAGTCCCTGCCCTCAAGGCATGACCATTTCTTTAAAATTACACAAAGAAAGAACATGATCCTTTCTGTAAAATCACGCTGCACCAAAATGCATGGTACTTTGTTACCGTGCTTTTGGCACACCACCACGTCTGCAAAAGGGTTGCTCATTTTTTGCGCTCATGTGCAAATGCATGCATTTCCACAACACACAAATGTGTACCTAGCCCAAAAAGCTTGTTGCTTGTTTATAAATCTCTCGTGGGAGAATTACAGTGGCTGCTATTGCCAAACGTATTTTTAAAATATTAGAAATCTGGCTGTCACTCCTATCCCCCTTGCTTCAGGATTTGATGCATCACTAACCCAAAACAGTTACACAAATAAGGCAATCTGACTTCCTTTGATACATGCTTATTCAGGAGACTGCGATTTTTGAATGGAGGTTGCAATGGCAAACCACAAATTTCAGCGTTACTCATTTCATATAAGTTGAAAAGCTGTCATGTGATTTGTAATTGCCAACTTCAATAGCATTCCCTTGCTGGTTGACTGAGAACAAGCATCAGTCATCACATTCATTTATAAGGTGGACAGTATAGAATATATACCGTATGTGTATATATATTATGTCATGGGGGTGTTTAGCTCCTGTGTTAGATGCGTTTTCAGTGAGTTCACGACAGCCAGAATCTCTATTTGAGGGCATGGTAGCCCATGTTTATTTAAAAGAAAGTTCAAAACAAAGATAAAAAGGGTTTCCCTCGCAGAGGTTGTCACCATCAATATTCAGAAATCATAGATTCAGCCTCCTGGCTCACAAAAGATCAGTAGCCCTCCTGGCTCATAAGAGATCAGTAGCCCTCCTGGCTCATAAGAGATCAGTAGCCCTCCTGTCTATAACGATCAGTAGCCCTACTGGCTCATAAGAGATCAGTAGCTCTCCTGGCTATAACGATCAGTAGCCCTCCTGGCTCATAAGAGATCAGTAGCCCTCCTGGCTATAACGATCAGTAGCCCTCCTGGCTAGTAAGCTATCCGCTGCGGCGTGACCTCGGGTCACACTTGCCTCCTCGCAGATGTGGATCTCAAGACTGCCTCCTGCAATCTTAGGCACCTGGAGACTGTTTGTCTCCCCAGTGTGTGTAACCCAGAAGCCTGGTCTTGACTACTCTTAAAGCGGAGTTCCACCATATTAAAAGTCAGCAGCTACAAAAAGTGTAGCTGACTTTTAATAATCGGACACTCACCTGTCTCAGGCTCCAGCGATGCAGCTGCCCGCAGCGTCTCCCTTCTCCCCCTCCTCCTCTACGGTGCCAATATCACAGCCTGGTCGCGTTGCACATGTGAATGGCCGGCTTATCTTCTGGGACTTGTGATGTGTCCCAGAAGATCGCCGGGTGGGAGGGGAGAGAAGGTGAACTTCCTTCCGGCTCTGCGGAACCAGGAGAGGAAGTGGACCTGGGACCCTGTGAAAACAGGGTACCCGGTCCTCCCCAAAAAAATGACATGCAAAATTGTAGCATGTCGGGGGGTCACCTTCCCTTAAAGGGAAATTCCACTTTTGCGATATTGCGGCAGACATGTTGGACCATTTTGACCCTTTTTTGGAACCATTGACATTTATCCAGCGATCAGTGCTATAAAAATGCACTGATTACTGTGTGAATGTCACTGGCAGGGAATGGGTTAACCTGGGGGGCGCTCTAAGGGTTAACTGTGTTCCCTGTGTGTGTTACTAACTGTATGGGGGCTGGGCTGAGTGGGGGAGGAGAGTGATTGCGACTCCCTTATACAGGAAGCCTGCGATCACATTCCTTCCCCCTGTCAGAACGGAGATCCGTGTGTTTACATACACAGACCTCTGTTCTGTGACTGCGGGGGAGCCATCGTGGGTAGCCGGAGGAGATCGAGAGTCCGCCCTACCCGCTCCTTGGCTCCGGCGGAGCGAGTGCGCTTACAATCAGCGATCTTACAGGTTTGCGATATCGAACCACTTTGTCGCCGTCATGCGATGGCGGGTGGTCAGCAAGTGGTTAACATAATCTCTTCCATGTGTTCGCCCTTGTCTGGTTCTTGTTTCTCTTGAGGGTTAACCTCTGCATCAGCCACCACATCTTCAACTACAGGCTGCTCTGCCGCCCCTCCTGCTGGCACAGCAGAGGCAGTGTCCACCACAACTTTAGCCCCAGAAATTCCATCGAGCATTGCACTTATTCTCTTGGCCACCTCATCGTAACCAGCATTGCTTTGTAGCACTAAATCCGTCCAATGAGATCTAGGCAGACCAAGAGGCTCCACAGCATCTGCAACCCTGCACTTGTCAGTACCACCCTTCTCTATAATATTATCATAAACATTATCAGCATGGTAATAAACACATTTCTCCTGAACATTCCTGTCTTCCATCGTTGCTAATGTCCGCCTGGCCATACCCTCCCAGTCCATTGCATGCCTGCTCCCTTCACTGGTACTCCTCAGCACCGAACCACCTAAACAAGGAGACACATGCAAGCAGATGGGCTTACCTGCAGACTTATTACACAAGTCATTGGGAATCATGTCAGATTTGGCAATACAGATTTTAGCACCACAGGTTGCAATACACCACATCCACCTCCTTGCTCGGGTGATGCTTCATAAACTTCACACATTTTTGCATTTTGCACAAGTAGCAGATTGCACTAACACATTCCCAGTAAAAGGTGCATTGCAGTTGTCCAGGGTAACATCCGGCTCCAATACCTGAAGTTTCCTGGAGATTTCCAGGGACCACTGTGCTGTTTTTCCACCTGTTATGGGCAACGGCCCATCTTTCACCACAGCATTACCATAAACTGGGTTTTTCCCAACAGCAGCAGACTTTTCATTATCAACATTTCCAGCATTTTCATTGATAACATTTTTACCTTTTGTGGGCTGTCCCAGCCCACTACCAACTTGGACCTTACAGACATTAAACACACCATCATTTCCCTCTTGAGAAGCATGCACAGGTGCAAGTTTGACTTTAACCCCTGCCTCACCACTGTACAGAGTACTGCACAGGGAAAAGTCACTCTCAAGAGCATATTCAGGGGCCCCACTAACTGGGGTCACTCTCACATCACCATGGACAGTCTTATAACCAGTCTTTTCCAGCATGAAATCAGCGGTTCCAGCCAACATTTCATTAACCACTTCACCCCCGAAAGGATTTCCCACATTAGGACCAGAGCACGTTTTGCAATTCGGCACTGCGTCGCTTTAACTGACAATTGCGCAGTCGTGCGACGTTGTACCCAAACAAAGTTGGCGTCCTTTCTTTCCCACAAATAGAGCTTTCTTTTGGTGGTATTTGATCACCTCTGCGTCATTTCTGATCACAGCTATAAACAGAAAAACAGCAACAATTTTGCAAAAAAAAAAAAATTCTTACTTTTTGCGAAAATACATATAAAAAATGTATTCATCAGTTTTTGCCAATATATATTCTTCTACATATTTGTGGTAAAAAAAAAATTGCAATTGGCGTTTATTGATTGGTTTGCGTAAAAGTTGCCGCATTTACAAACCATGAGAATTAATTCATGGCATTTTTATTATTTTTTTTTAATAGTAATAGCGGCGATCTGCGATTTTTATCGGGACTGTGCTATTGCAGCGGACATGTCAGACATTTTTGACACTTTTTTGGAACCATTGACATTTATACAGTGATCAGAAATGTAAATAGCCACTACTGTATAAATGTCACTGGCAGGGAAGGGGTTAACCCGAAGGGGGCAATCAAGGGGTTAACTGTGTTCCCTAGGCGTGTTCTAACTGTGAGGGGGCTGGGCTGGCAGGGGCATAACAGATCTAACTGATCCCGGTGACAGGGATCAGTAGATCAGTGTTATATCCCCTGTCAGAGCAGGGAACCACTTTTCTTCTATTGTAAGCGATCGTGGTTCGCCGGCGGACATCGAGTCCCCTTGACCCGCAGCCACACTCCTGGAGCTCGTGGTGGGCGCGCATTTGCGTGAACCGCCATTTATAGATGGCGATTCACATTCTGCTGCCACCTTGCAGCAGTAAATGTATGCAACGCCGTTGTTAAGTGATTAAAGACAGTCTTACCCATCTCAGCAGTAGGGGTCACTATCTTCAATTGAGTACAATGTCTCATGAAGCAGTCCTCTGTTGAACTTTCACAGGCCAACTCTCCCTGGTGGCCACGAGACAGAACGGCAGCAGCCCATTAAAACTCCTTAGCACCCCCTGTAGGCACAACAGGCACTTCCTCACTGTTGCTAGGGGTTATTGAAAACATATTTGCACAGGAATCTGGGCCTGCAGACGAAAAATTTTCCTCCGCAACATTGTCTCTTGGTGTACCCCACAACCAGGGACAAGACAAACAATCATGTCCCAATTTACCACATTCCAGGCATGGGATCTGGAGACTTTCTCTAGTTGCTAAGAGCGATGGCATTCTCTCAGCTGCTCTTTGCTGGCTCTCCCAAACAACTTGACTTTTCTTTTGGGGACGTTGTGTTGCTTTACGCTTGCCATAACCTTCTGTAGGTGATACCTTTGGCTTGCGATTCCTGGGACTGACATCACCAGCGTTGCTAGGGTGACCACCCTCTCAAGCTTTGGGTGAGCCTGTTGCTCACTCCTTCTGGAATTTTTCCAGTGTCCTTTATCCAGGATTGCAGCTTTATAGCTATCATAGGTGACTCTGTTAGCAGCCATGTAGGATTTTCCCTACATTCCTTTATCAGGCTGTGTAGGCACCGCCCATTTTTGGGACATACTATTCGGATACAGGTGCTCCATGCAACAGTGCGTCACTCCTGCGGTTTAGTTTGTTTTCTTTTTGGTGCTGCTGTCTTCTCTTGGCATCCCATCCCAACCACCTGTGCACCTTTGGATTTTTTCCACACATATCCTATATGAGTGGGCTAAGGGCCCTATTGATTCAGCATTTTGAAGACCTTTCCCTTTTTTTTTTGTGTTTTTCATTGCACGGAGTAATTTTCCTTCTGCTCTACATTACAAGGATTCCTACACCCTTATTGGGTTCCCCTTTTTTCCCCTGAAGAAGCCATATCAGGCGAAACGCGTCGGTGAAAGAATCCTGCACCTCTATTGTCTGCCTCCAAGTCCTTTCACACGCATGATTACTTGCTTATCAGGGAGAGCATAAATCATAGGGGTTATGTGAGAATAATTTTTTATGTCCGATTAATGTATGTCTGTCCACTAACCTGTTTGTGGGTAAATTCTTTTAATGAATACAATAAATGTGTTACTTTTAAGCATGTTTGCTTATTTCTGATCTTTCAGAGATGGGGTTGACCGAGCACCTTTGAAGTCCCACTACTTTCTTCTGGGATGTCCCACCCTATGTTAATTGTTTTTGTGTCTTAAAAGGGATGTGGTGCTGGTCTTAGGCAGGGGTCGATATCGTATACTGTTTTACTGCATCACTTTAACTGACAATTGCGCGGTCATGCGACGTTGTACCCAAACAAAATTTACGTCCTTTTTTTCCCACAAATAGAGCTTTCATTTGGTAGTATTTGATCACCTCTGCGTCATTTATGATTGCCGCTATAAACAAAAAAAGAGCAACAATTTTGCAAAAAAAAAACATTTTTTTCTTACTTTTTTCCTAAAATACAAATCCAAAAAAAATATAAAAAAAACTTTTTTTTAATCGGTTTTGGCCAATTTATATGCTTCCTCATATTTTTGGTAAAAAGAAGCGCAATCTGCGTTTATTATTTATTTATTGGTTTGCGCAAAAGTTGCCGTGTTTACGAATGATGAGAATTAGTTTCTGGGGTTTTTATTTTTTTTATTTTTTACTAGTAATGGCAGCGATGTGTGATTTTTTTTTTTTTAGCGGTACTGCGATATTGCGACGGACATGTCGGACCATTTTGACACTTTTTTGGGACCATTGACATTTATACAGCGATCAGTGCTATGAAAATGCACTGATTACTGTGTAAATGCCATTGGCAGTAAAGGGGTTAACCTGGAGGGGCGCTCTAATGGTGAAATGTGTTCCTTCAATGTGTTCTAACTGTATGGGGGCTGGGCTGGCGGGGGGAGGGGAGTGATCACGGCTTCCATATACAGGAAGCCTGTGATCACAGCCCTTCCCCCTCTGTCAGAACGGAGATCCGTTCTCTCACTGCGGGGGGAGCCATCGCGGGTAGCTGGCGGAGATCGATTCCACCCTACCCACTCCCTGCCCCCCGGAACATAGTGTGCTCACAATACTATTTATCGCAGCCGCCGTCAGGTGGTTTGTGATACTGAGCCACTTTGTTACCGTCACGCTGCGGCGGGCAGTTGGCAAGTGGTTAAACGCCATGGCCTACCTGAGTATTGTTGTTGACCATGTCCATTCCTTTATGACTGCAGTGCCCCCATCTTCTGATGACTCCTTCCAGCAGGATAATGCACCATGTCACAAAGCTCCAATCATCTCACCACTGGACAATGAGGTCCCTGCACTCCAATGGCCTCCACAGTCACCACATCTCATCCAAAAGAGCACCTTAGGGATGTGATGGAACGGGAGATTCATATCATGGATGTGCAGCCGACAAATCTGCAGCAACTGCGTGATGCCATCGTGTCACTATGGACCAAAATTTCTGAGGAATGTTTCCAACACCTTGTAGCATCTATGCCATGAGGAATGAAGGCAGTTCTGAAGGCAAAAGGGGGTCCAACCCGCTACTAGCAAGGCTTACCTAATAAAGTGGCTTGGGAGTGTATATCTACTGTGTATATATACAGTTGTGCTCATAAGTTTACATACCCGGGCAGAATTTATGATTGCTTGGCCATTTTTCAGAGAATATGAACGAGAATGCAAAAACATTTCTTTCACTCATGGTTAGTGTTTGGCTGAAGCCATTTATTATGAATCAACTGTGTTTACTCTTTTTAAATCATAATGACAACAGAAACTACCCAAATGACCCTGATCAAAAGTTTACATACCCCAGTTCTTAATACCATGTATTGCCCCCTTTAACATCAATGAGAGCTTGAAGTCTTTTGTGGTATTTGTGGATGAGGCTCTTTATCTTCTCAGATGGTAAAGCTGCCCATTCCTCTTGGCAAAAAGCCTCCAGTTCCTGGAAATTCTTGGGCTGTCTTGCATGAACTGCTCTTTTGAGATCTCCCCAGAGTGGCTCAATGATATTGAGGTCAGGAGACTGAGATGGCCACTCCAGAACCTTCACTTTATTCTGCTGTAGCCAATGACAGGTTGGCTTGGCCTTGTGTTTTGGATCATTGTCATGTTGGAATGTCTAAGTACGTCCCATGCACAGCTTCCTGGCTGATGAATGCAAATGTTCCTCCAGTACTTTTTGATAACATACCGCATTCATCTTGCCATCAACTTTGACCAAATTTCCTGTGCTTTTGTAGCTCACACATCCCCAAAACATCAGCGCCCATGTTTCACAGGCTTTGTTGACTCCTCTCCAAATGTAACGTTTATGGTTGTGGCCAAAAAGCTTAATTTTAGTCTCATCACTCCAAATGACTGTGCCAGAAGGTTTGAGGCTTGTCTTTGTGCTGTTTGGCGTATTGTAAGTGGGATAGTTTGTGGCATTTGCATAGTAATGGCTTTCTTCTGGCTACTCAACCATGCAGCCCATATTTCTTCAAGCGCCTCCTTATTGTACATCTTGAAACAGACACACCACATGTTTTCAGAGAATCCTGTATTTCACCTGAAGTTATTTGTGGGTTTTTCTTTGCATCCCAAACAATTTTCCTGGCAGTTATGGCTGAAATTTTAGTTGGTCTACCTGACCGTGGTTTGGTTTCAACAAAATCCCTCATTTTCCACTTCTTGATTAGAGTTTGAAGAATGCTGATTGCCATTCTCAATTTATTAGATAACTTTTTATATCCCTTTCCTGTTTTATACAGTTCAACTACCTTTTCCCGCAGATCCTATGACAATCCCCCCAAAAAAATGTATGCCCACCAAAAGGCCCCCACATTCATTATTTTATATCATGATAATTAATACTAAAACTAAATTTATCGGAAAGTCCGATTTACATGCAACATCACCTTGTCTATATGCAAAATTATATAGCATACCATTATGTTCAATTCCAAGGGATGGGCTAGGACAGTATATAGACAAGCTAGGGTAGCACAGGGGCAGTTTAGGGTAGTACATGGGCAGTATATGGACAGGCTAAGGCAGTATAGTGGCAGGTTAGGGTAGTATATTGACAGTATGGGGGCAGGCTAGGGTAGTATATTGACAGGCTAGGGTAGCATAGGGGCAGGCTAGGGTAGTACATGGGCAGTATATGGGCAGGCTAAGGCAGTATAGTGGCAGGTTAGGGTAGTATATTGACAGTATGGGGGCAGGCTAGGGTAGCATAGGGGCAGGCAGAGCGGCCTGGGGGGCAGTTGTCATCATGACACACAAAACTGCTGGAAAAAAAATCTTGGTCATCAATTTGCTGGGTAAATAAAAGAGAAGGAGAGGTGGCTGAGGTTCAATTTGCTGCCCCTCTCAAATTGCTGCCTGTGTCAAATGGACCCACTGGGACCCAAGGTAGGGCTGGCCCTGACACAATGAGATTATCGGGCGAATGGGCGTCCCTTTTTTCGCATGCTAATCTCAGATCGAATCGGAAGAGTTTGCTTTAGTCACGAAAATTCTCGCACGACAGAATAAAAAGTCAGAAGCAATGTGATGTGTTGTAGTGTATTTGTATTGCATTTTCGAACGACCGCTCTACTGATGAAACGAAAATCGTATGATCGGGCACCATGCGAGAAAATTTTGTCTTGCATGTCCAATCATGGTCGGACAGAAAACATTGGATGAACTGTCATGATCGGCTCTCGAAAGCTCTGTACTAACGATCCGATTATCGTACGATCGATTCAAAAGCGATATTTTCCGTACGATTTTCTGATTGTGTGTACGGGGCTTAACTTCCCCAAGCACGTGTACACCTGAGATCCCAAATCAAGGTCTTTACTCACAATGTCCTAGGGCAGCTGCTGCTCACTCCAGCTTAAATGCAACACTCTTCAATGAGTGTGGAAAAAGGAATCTTCTTCAGACCAGTGTCCCCAGGTGATGCCCTTCAGCAAAAATTGCACTGTCCCAATCGGTGCAATACCGACTTTGCAGCGCCACACCGATTTCCAAAAGTAGTTCCTGCACTGCTTTTGGCGACCTCGAGGGCAATTTCAATAGACCTCTGTGCATAAACCTGCACAGATGTCATTCAAATTGCTCCCGAACTCACACTGAAATGCGGGTTTGAAATCGTGTGAGTTTAGCTGAACTTGCATGATTTCAAACCTGCGCTCAGTGTGAATGTACCCTTAGGCCCTTTTCACATGGGGCAGACTCTGTTTAGGTAAGCAGATGGACTTGTTTGGACCCTTTGTGTCAAAGGGGCCTTACTGAAATCTCCAGGCCCTCAGCTCAGCATATGCTGAGACCCAATAGCAGCTCTTCCAACACACTCTAGCTGTCTTCCAGGGGCCGGAGTCCCAGGAGAAGAGGAACCCTCCTAACAGAGGAAGAACACTCCGCCCTGGCATCCCAAACATTTATCACCTCCCCCAGCCACCTGCTGGGTGCCCCCTCCCAAGGTCTGATAAATGTTCATAACTCAGTGGCTCGTCCTTATCTGGAAGCTTCTTCCAGTGGCAGACAGGAGCAATCAACAACCAAGCTTAGGGAAACCGGATCAGACCTAGAAAAAGACCACCACTCTGCTGAGTACAGCAGAGACAATAAATAACTAAATTTAGCCTCACTAGGGCAGGTAGCTACATACAGTATATTTGGGGACAGACAGTCATATTTGCCGGCTTTCTTATTTGCAATTGACAAAGCTTGCTACCTTCCACCCTACTGATGTTCTTCAAGTACAATGTGAGTCTCTCAAATCTTTACCCAAAATTGTTTGAATAATGTCAGCTTTGAAATGACAGCATGTTCAAAATCTACTTTAATAACTATACGGCTGATATCTGATCACTGCAAAGGGGCTCCCATCTTTTCATAAAAATCAGCTCCTGATGAGTACAAGGGAGGCTGCCACTGCATGCCAACTGATAATGTCTGTAAGTAAAATGTATCACTCAGATCACCACTAATTCATTATTCCTTCAAAGGACAGGCCCATAGAATGAGAGTATTTGTTCAATGCCCCCTCAAAACCAAAGAAAAAAATAATTTTCTTTCTCTTTGCAACCACATTATTTTAGTTTTTTTATTTTTACTTCCCTCCACCTAAAAGATTTCAGTTTGTTGTTCAACTTGTACAGTTTATAGGTCACATTAAAGGTGGATAAAGTTCTGAAATTATTTATCTTTGTCTCATTTTTTTACATCACAGAAACCTGACATTTTAACAGGGGTGTAGACTTTTTAAATCCACATTACATTAGCATTCATTAAAATGTTTTTTTTTCCAGAAAAAATCCATTTGAAAAATCATTGCGCAAATACTGCGAGACAAAAAAATGCAATGAGCACCATTTTATTCTCTAGGACTTTTGCTAATATATATATATAATGTTTGGGGGTTCTAATTAACTTTCTGGAAAAAAAATACTTTTTACATGTAAACCAAAAGTGTCAGAATAGGCCAGGTCTTCAAGTGGTTAGAATGATCATCTTTTACTTATTCATGCAAAACCTTTATCCCAGAAGGAAAAACAACTGTTTGCTGTAACTGATTATAAAGTGTGAGCTGGCATTTGGCTTCAAATTGTTAGTGTATTTAAATCTGCTGTTACATTTAACACTATCCCCCCACGGTGAACACGGTTGCTGTCTGCTGTGCCTCCTGTTCTCATTCATCCAGAGTTGTGTCTCACTAATACAAGAGGTGTGTTACTGGCCACGCCTGGGAGGTAGCCATGGTTGTCACCCAGTTTGGACTTCAAACATGTCTTCCTCCCTTCATCATCATGACATAGGGGATGAGACGTTTACAGAAGATTACACTGTTTGTCCTTTCCGTTCCACTCACAGGAAGTGACAAGGACACTATATTTCTGGCAGGATCAACAGATATTTTCTGTAGTTGCTGAAAATGTCTGAAGCTAGTGCAGCCACCACAACTAAGGTCTAGTAAGCTGCAATACATTATCATGTGTTCTTAGATATCCCGTAACATTGCTCTCCTGATGATAGCGGTTGCTATGGGTGATCACATGTGTATTGCTCTCCTAAAACAAAAAAAACTTGATGTATAAACAGGAACCCCTTATCACTGCCCTTCAGCGACCTCGTTTTTATTTTAAATCCTCTGGATGACAGATATATTTGCATGTCATCCTAAACCCTGAGCCCTGGAATCAGAAAAAGCCTGCATTTTTATAGATTTCATTATCAGAGGTTGTAATTTTTACCGGTGTCGAACATAAAGGAGAGTCTGGGGCCAAAAGGACTTGTCTCTCTTGGATAAAGGGCCAGTAATGGTACATAAGTATTTCTTTCCTCTCGTCTCTTGCCAAAGCCTGACAGTCTTGGGGTCACTCCGGGGCCACTCACTGTATTTATTAGAAATGAAATTTCCCATTTAAAGTACTTTCTGGCTGGAACTCTCGCGGCACACTTAATGAATCTACATTTGGGATTTTGCTGGGCGATTAGAACAAATCTATTTGTGTAACATTTCATTGGCACAAGTGTTCTCCCTTTTAGGTTAGAACTGAAATCAAGGGATAGGTTCAGTGGATGCTTTCGTTTGTCAAACAGTATCCATAGACAAGAGGGTGAACAAAGCGTTCCTACAACTTTATTAAAACAGTGTACCTATGTCAGGGCCGCCAATAGGGGGGTACTGGCAGTACTCTTGTAAGAGGCCCGAGAGTTTCAAGGGCCCGGCGTCGGGCCTGCTCCCCGCTTCCCCTCACATGAAAAGACACTGTCATCCGCAGCAGTGTGGCGGCCACAATATAAAAACAATAGAGGATAGGAGCCTGAGCCTCCGCCGCTGCCTTTCACTAGCACCCCATCCTCCACCCCCCCCCCCCCCCCCGGAGTGATCGAGCGTGCATAGAAGGCCCAGCCCTCTCAGGTGAATGCAGAAACGAAAGAGCGGCGTGGAGGGTAAGTCACAGAGAAGTGTACTGCTGTGCCCCCAGTGCTGTAGATTTGGCCTCACTTTGTCAATCACATATGTAGCATACTGACTGCACTACATGATCGTATGTCCGCAGAAGAACGTTCAGGTTTCAACTTTATTGTACCAACTGCTCTGTACACACGATACAACGGTCGTATGAGAGCTTGTTGGTACGACCAAGTTTTCTGGTCTGCTCATACAACTCCCTTGTACGACCGTCGTATGTTCGAATCGCGCATACGAACGATCGATTTTGCATACAACGGTGGTGAGTACGACCTGTTGTATACAACCGTCGAACCCTGTGTACGGGGCTTTAATCCATGGATGGAAGCTGACAAGCTGGCATGTTTGAGTTGCATTGTGAAAATGGATGAGGATGATTCTGGGTGGGGATGAGAGTTACATTGTGGAGGGTCTCATCCATTTTCTCAATGTATTTTCATCCATGCTCAGCATCATCCATCCCTCTCCACAATATTTCCCCACCTCTGCCCAGAATCCAGCAGGAGGATGGATGATGCTGGGCGGTGGTGGGGGTATATTGTGGAGAGGTAGGTATGATGCTGGGCGGAGGTGGGGATATATTGTGGAGAGGAATGGATGATGTTGGGCGGAGGTGGGGATATATTGTGGAGAGGGATGGATGATGCTGGGCGGAGGTGGGG
>BLSH010184542.1:0-10046 GCA_018402905.1 Glandirana rugosa
ATTGTGGAGAGGGATGGATGATGCTGGGCGGAGGTGGGGATATATTGTGGAGAGGGATGGAGGATGCTGGGTGGAGGTGGGGATATATTGTGGAGAGGGATGGATGATGCTGGGCGGAGGTGGGCATGCATTGTGAAGAGGGATGGATGATGCTTGGTGTGGATGGGCATACATTAAGTTGTAAGAGTGATAAAATAAATGTGACTGCACCGAAGGACTCAGTGGGATGCAAGGAAAATAACAGCCGCTGGAGCTGCTGGGCTGCTCGTCCCTGGAACGATTGGGTTCAGGTAAGAAAAAGGGGGGCTCTGGGGGACAGCTGCAGCACAGAAGGTTTTTCACCTTAATGCATAATGCATTAAGGTGAAAAACCTTGAGAGTTTATAATTTCTTTAAACCATTTTTGTGGTGTGGCAGGGCACATTATCCAGCTTAAAGAGGCCACTGCCATCAGGGAATACTGTTTCCGTGAAGGGGTGTACTTGGTCAGCAACAATGTTTAGGTAGGTGGTACTATAAAAGTAACATTCACATGAATGGCAGCACCCAAGTTTCCCAAAAGAACATTACCCAAAGCAACACATAGCCAGCTTGCCTTCTTCCCAGACTGCATCCTGGTGCCATCTCTTCCCCAGGTAAGCATTGAAAACACACCCAGCCATCTATATGATGTAAAAGAAATAATGATCCATCAGCCACCTTCTTCCATTGCTCTGTGCTCCAGTTCTGATCCTCACGTGCCCATTGTAGGCTCTAATGGCCGTGGACATGGGTCAGCATGGGCACCCTGACTGGTCTGAGGCTACACAACCCCATACACAACTTACAAACTTTGATGCCCATTTTTTCTTCTTTCAATCAACTTCAGAGACAACATGTTCATTTGTTTCCTAATATATCCCACCTACTTTCAGAAGCCATTGTAATGAGATAATCAATGTTATTCATTTAACCTGTCAGTGGTCATAACGTTATGGCTGATCAGTGTATATTTCAGAGACTTCAATGAAAATATCTGCACATAAATTCTTATTTGAGTGGACCTGCACTGGCAAATTAAAATCTTGCTAGACAAGAGGTCAGTGGCGGGGCAGCAAACATGCAGCGGCAAGGACACAGCACAATTACCCTCCCGCAGGCAATTCGGCGGCACTTACCCGCTCATGTTGCGGGGCTCTCCTCCTCTCCTGGAGTGGCGGGGCTCTCCTCCTCCTCTCCTGGAGTGCGGGCACCGATGGCTCTGTGTGTATCTTCTCCCCCATGTGTCTCCTCTTCCTCCAAAGCGCTAGGCATCCAATAGGATCGCCTGACGCTTTGGCCAATCTGGAAACAGGTCTCACAACCTGCCTCCTGATTGGCAGGGAAGAACTTTAGTGTGAAAATAGGGAAAATTCATTCGCTATGGTCACACAACTGTGTGGGATTGGGGCGCATTGCTCTGCACCCGGAGTCCACCCTTTCTTGAAGTCAATTAGAGCCTCTGATCAGGTGCTTCAAAAATCCACCCTCCCATTGGAATCCATAGTCCGGTGCCCTGATATATAGATCGGGGGGGTGGACGCATTGATAGGGGGGCGGCACTCGTGTGCCCTCTATGGACGGGCCGCCACTGCAGGAGGTAATAGAAAATCTGAGATACTGTTGTGAAGAAATGCTGCTTTGTGTTTCCTTTGCCTTTAACCTGAACCTTCTATGTGGGGAAAATGTTAGCTTTGGATATTTGTGCAGCACTGGAGAGAGCACGGGGGAGCAGCATTTTCACAGGAAAGGTACGTTTTTTTTTCATATAAATCTTCTAGGGTTCTGTTTTTTTGTGTTCATACAGCCAGACTGTTATGTTTTATTTTACTCTACTTGGAAATAATATCACCAGATGTGTCTATTTTTTGTAAAGCCAGACAAAAATATGTGTGCATCTTAAAAGGATAAAAATTACTAGCAACCTAATGCCAAATTGTGTGCACTGTGCACCTGCTGTATCCCTATAGACGTAATTAGCCCTTTGTAAGTATCTCACCAAAAATTACATTTCTGTTGCAGAGGATGCTTAAAGCAGAGTTCTATCCAAAAGTGGAACCTCCGCTTATTTGCTTCCTCCCACTTCCAGGAGAAGGCGTTGCGGCGCTGTCCCTCGGAAGTTCGGCCCCCTCCTCCGCTGTCGGGCTAGTTTGAAAGCACAGCACGCTTTGCGCATGCGCAGTGAGGAAATGGCCTTAAAGCCAAAAGGCTTTACTGCCGGTTTCCCTTGGAGATGGCGGTGGCAACACCCGACAGCTGATCCAAACATCACTGGCCGACATCGTTGGATCCCTGGACAGGTAAGTGTCCTTATATTAAAAGTCAGCAGCTACAGTATTTGTAGCTGCTGACTTTTATTTTTCTTTCCCGAGGCTGGAACTCCGCTTTAAGCACCTTAGCAGTCTTGCCTAGAAAGATTTTAATATGCCAGTGCAAGTCCATTTAACCACTTCCTTACTGGGCACTTAAACCCCCCTCCTGCCTGGACCAATTTTCAGTTTTCAGCGTCACTCTTTGAATGATAATTGCACGGTCGTGCGACATTGTACCCAAAAAAACTTGGCGTCCTTTTTTTCCCCACAAATAGAGCTTTCTTTTGGTGGTATTTGATCACCTCTGCAGTTTTTATTTTTTGCGCTATAAACAAAAAAGAAGCGACAATTTTGAAAAAAGAACAATATTTTTTACTTTTTGCTATAATAAATATCCAAAAATAAAAAATAAAAAAACAAATTTATTCATCAGTTTAGGCCGATATATATTCTTCTACATATTTTTGGTAAAAAAAATCGCAATCGGCGTATATTGATTGGTTTGCGCAAAAGTTATAATGTTTACAAACTATGGACATCGTTTTTATTTATTTTTATTTTTTTACTAGTAATGGCGGCGATCTGCGATTTTTATCGGGACTGCGATATTGCGGCGGACATGTCGGATGTTTTTGACACTTTTTTGGGATCAATGACATTTATACATCGATCAGAAATGTAAATATCCACTGATTACTGTATAAATGTCATTGGCAGTGAAGGGATTAACCTGCAGGGGGCAGTGAAGGGGTTAACTATGTTCCCTGGGTGTGTTCTAACTGTGGGGGGGGGGGCAGGGTTGGCAGGGGCATGACAGATCTAACTGATCCCAGTGACAGGGATCAGTAGATCTGTCATGTCCCCTGTCACAGAACGGGGAACCGCCATGTTTACATCGGCGGTTCCCTGTTCCGGCTCTCTGGAAGGAGAGCGCGGGTATCCGGCGGACATCGGGCCCGCTGACCCGCGGGCATGCTCCCGCAGCGTGTGCTGGCACGTGCACGCGCCGCTCGCACCCGCGGGACCGCGCCCAGCACGAGCCAAATGGGAGGACGTCTATAGACATCCTCCCGGCATTTTAGCGCCACGCTATAGCCGTCATTCGGCTATGGCGCGGATGCGAGGAGGTTAAAGAGGAGCTCCAGGCCCCCCCCCCCCAAAAAAATAAAAGTCAGCAGCTACAAATACTGTAGCTGCTGACTTTTTATATAAGGACACTTACCTTGTACAGGGATCCTGCAATGTCCTCATCTGAATCGATTCTTCGGTCAGCTTCGGGTGCAGGCACCAGCATAGTACTTAAGGTAAACAGGAAGTAAAGCCTTGCGGCTTTACAGCGGGTTTCATGCTGTGCATGTGCGAGCTCTGCCTTGTCAATGGTCCCATAGTCTTCTGGGGGGCTGAACCTGGAAGTCTCTGATAGATACACTGATCAGCCATAACTTTATGACCACTGACAGGTAAATGAATAATACTGATTATCTCATTACAGTGGCTTCTGTAAGTAGGTGGGATATATTAGGCAACCAGTGAACATGTTGTCTCTGAAGTTGATGTATTGAAAGCAGAACAAATCGGCATCTCAGTTTGTAAATAGTGTATGGGGCTGCATAGCTGCAGACTTGACTTGTATCTTAGTGCAGAGTTCATCACACAAGCAGGAAATGATATTTCTGGGGAAGTTCTGTACATCATCTGTGTGCAGAACACCTCCGGGTTGCCTTATTGCATTGAATTCCACAGAAAATTACAGCGCTGCAGTCTCTGCCATGAGAGTGGCGTTACTGTTTAATGAGAAGGTGAGCAAAAGGTGTTCAGTGGAATCCCTGCAAAGCAGAATATGTAAACTTTATCAATGAGCTTCTCTTATTTGGTCTGCTATATATACCATTGAAAATATGTTGTGGTTATATCTGTTAAATAAGTACAAATAGCCCTGTTGCTTCTGCCAGAAATCTTGTGAGCTGATATATTCATGTGCACAAGGAGGAGCTATACACATGGGAAATGGAGAAGATAAGTCTATCAGAAATGAAGTGGCAGGGCTGATACCAAAAGATATACAAAACATACTAGGGTTGATTTACTAAAGGCAAATAGACTGTGCACTTCGCTAAGTGCATTTGCTCCAGAGCTTAGTACATGAGGTAAAGCTTCACTTTGCAAAGAGTACCCAATCACGTGCAAGGAAAATGGAAAAAAAAAACAGCATTTTTGCTTGCATGTGATTGGATGATGGAAGTCAGCAGAGCTTCTGCTCATTTACTAAGCTCTGGAACAACTGCACTTGGAGAGTGCACAGTCTATTTGCCTTTGGTATATCCACCCCACTGTGTTGCCAGCTTAACCACTAAAGGACCGGGCCTATTTTTCAAACTTGTTGTTTACAAGTTAAAATCAGTTTGGGTTTTTTTGTTAGAAAATTACTTAGAACCCCCAAACATATTTTTTTCAAACACCCTAGAGAATAAAATGGCAGTCGTTGCAATACTTTGTCACGCAGTATTTGCGCAGCTGTCTTACAAATGCAATTTTTTGGGGGAAAAAATACACTTTTTTAAATTGAAAATAAGGGCACAGTAAACTTAGCCCAATGTTTTTCTATATTGTGAAAGATAATGTTATGCTGAGTAAATTGATACCCAACATGTCATGCTTCAAAATTGCGCCCGCTCGTGGAATGGCGACAAACTTTGCACTTATAAATCTCCATAGGGGACGTTGAAAAATTTCTACAGGTTACCAGTTTTAAGTTACAGAGGAGGTCTAGTGCTAGAATTATTGCTCTCGCTGTAATGATCATGGTGAAACCTCACATGTATGGTTTGAACAGCGTTTACATATGTGGGCGTGACTTGCGTATGCGTTCGATCTGCACGCAAGCTCGGAGCGACGACGCGCTTTCAAATTTTTTCTTATTTATATTACTTTTTTTTTGTAGTTTTACACTGTCTTTTTTTAAAAAAAAAACTGATCACTTTTATTCCTATTACAAGGAATGTAAACATCCATTGTAATAGAAATAAGCAGGACAGGGCCTCTTTGATGTGAGAGCTGGGGTCAAAAATACCTCAAATCTAACATTTACACCTAAAAGCAATAAAAGAAAAAAAATTCCCTTTACGACCGGAGGGCGGAAGTGACATTTGACGTTGCTCCGGTCCTCCAAGTCCATAGAGTCGAGTGGGGACCATCATGCCCTCACTCGACTTGGCCGAAAGGGCCCGATCATCTCCGCCGCTACCAACAGCTCCGGTAAGCGGTGGAGACCACCGGGGAGGGGGGCACCCCTCCCCTCACGATAAACGTGTTCTCGCGGCTAACCTGCCACGGAGACCACTTTTATCTCAAAGCAGATATTGAAAAAAATACTGGGTTATGGCAGCTATCTATATATACCTATATATTAACCTCCCTGGCGGTAATCCTGAGTGCGGCTCGGTGTGGAATTTCAGTACCATTAGCGGTAACCCCGAGCCATACTCGGGATTGCATTGCTGGATCCAGGCAGCATTACTCACCTTGTCCCCTGGATCCAGCGATGTCCCCCCGCGGTGTCAGCGTGTCCTCCACCCGATGCTTCTGTGTGCCAGGCTCCGTTCCCTGCGAGCGTCGCACAGGGGCAGAGACCAGCGGGAAATTCAAATAGTGAAACACACACAGCACATACAGTACACTGTAATCTTACAGATTACATTACTATATGAAATAATTTCACATCCCCTTTGTCCCTAGTGGTTTGCCCAGAGCCCTGCATGCACTTTTATATTATTTATGTCATTCTTTCTGCCTGGAAACTTGACAATGTCCATAGCAACCAAAAAGTGTCCCTTTATGTCAAAAGTGGTTTTTTGATCAGCTAGAAAACGCCGATAATAAATAAGAATCATTTGCAGAATTGAGTGATACTGATTTTTGGGGAAATTTATCATCAGAAACTGAAAGTGACGACAGCGACAATTCTGCAAATGAGCAAATTTCAGTGTTTTTGGTTTGATTACATTATTGAATAAATTTTATTACTATTACATTAATATTTTTGATAATTATTTATAGTTATTTATTATATTATAATTTATGATTTCATGTTTCAAACTTTATCATACCCAGGATGTCTACTAGACTCTTGTTTGGACAGATTTAAGTGAGTTATTCCTAAGAATTACAGGCCTACAATATAAAACGCCAAATTTCCATGCAAAATAATCGTACCGCTTTCAGCGCCAGAAAATCTGAAATAATCATCCCGCCAGGGAGGTTAAAGTACCGACATATAACGACGGCGGGCGGTCTGTAAGTGGTTAAACAGGAATATAGGAGTCTGCTATATTTTTGGCTCATCAACATTTGCTATCAATCACAGCCAGTGAGGAAGGAGCGAATGGAGGGGCCGTGCCACGCTTTGTATTTTTATTTATTTCAGGTACTTATATAGCACTGTCAATTTACACAGCACTTTACATATACATTGTACATTCACATCTGTCCCTGCCCTCAAGAAGCTTACAATCTAAGGTCCCTAACTCTCATTCATACATACACATACTAGGGGCAATTCAGACAGGAGCCAATTAACCTACCAGCATGTCTTTGGAGTGTGGGAGGAAACTGGAGTACCCGGAATAAACCTGCGCAAGCACAGAGAGAACATGCAAACTACGGGCAGGTAGTGTAGTGCTTGGGATTTGAACTGGTGACACTGGTGTTGCTAGGCAGAAGTTCTATGTTTGTCAATGGACACACTGAGCCGGCTTGTGAGTAAGCATGCATGAGTGCCCTCCATAGTAAGTGACTTGCTATGGGGCGCCTCGGAGGGGTGGAGGAGCCAGGAGCGCAGAAGAGGAGGATCGGGGCAGCTCTGTGCAAAACCACTACACAGAGCAGGTAAGTATAACATATTTGCTATTTTTTTTTTTTAAATGAAGGCTTACAGTCGCTTTAACAAACCCTGAGCAGGTGAGCTCTGCATACACCTCAGCACAAAGTTTCATTTCCTGGCTTAACTAGAATTTACCTTTACATTCTAATAATAGGCATCAGGGAGTAAAGGTTTTGTTCTGAGGAACCATTCAGATTCATGAATATTATATGGTGCAGGTTAGGAAACGAATCATTGCTGGTATCATCAGTGTGCAAGTTTCCCTATATACAGTACATCTATCTCAGCCATTCTCAGCCATGGTTCCTTCAGAAATTACTAGGGGTTTCTTAAGCTGTAGCTGATTGGCCTCCTATTTGATGCTGCCTGCATGATTCCAGGGCCAATGGTCGATGATCTTATTATTATTATACAGGATTTATATAGCGCCAACAGTTTACAATACAAGGGGGGACAGTACAATTACAATACAGATCAATATAGAAGGAATCAAAGGGCTCTGCTCATGGAGCTTACAATCAAATCTTTTAAGCTGTCTTAAAAGGGGGGCATTCTGACTACCACTGTAAAGGTTACATTCTTCCCTTTGACCATAGGTGTGCACAGCCTATTGCATTAGGGTGTGCACCCCAAATCTCAAACACACATGTAGCCTCAGTTGGGAAGTGCTCTGTGCTGAAAGGCTTCCTGTTCTTTCACAAACTGAAACACAGTTTACTATGCTTCAGTTGTGAATCAACACAGTGAGTGATTGGCACCAATCACTCATTATGTTCATTCAGAAAGGAAGGGGCCTGTAAATGACATATTTACTGCCCCCTTCCCCCACTCTCTTCCTGAAACTCGCCCCTTTTGCCTGCATCAGCAGCCTGCAGGAGAGGAGGAAAGCCAGCAGCTCTGTGGGGTGGCAGCAGGGGGAACCTGCACTGTACAGAGTGATTAGGGTGTGCCCAGGCACAGCCGGCACACCCTGTGCACACGTCTATGCCCTTGACCAATGAGGGCATTGACCCTATATCAAATGGATTTTGTAAAGTTTCCTGGAGACCTAAAAAAATTATAAGGGTTCCCCTGGGATAAAAGGGTTGAGAAAATCTGGTCTAGCTTATCAAGTATTCTAAGTGAGTCAACACAATTCTCAGATCATTTCATTTTGGCGCTGATTTCCCAGAGCTCTAAGAATTTGGCACAGGCAGTGTAAGGATTGGGCACATGGCATGGGAGACTTTCACTACTGATAAGGTAAGAATTAATTGATAGTTAAGCTGATAGTTTAAGGATTACGTGTTGGGGAAAAGTTAAAGCAGCTCTTTTCTTCACCGGTGTTTAAAGAAAGTTCTGCCAAATATGAATTGTTCAGCTCATAAACAACTCACCGGTGCAAAATCCCTCTTGCAGTCCCTCCCTCAGATACTCATTTGGAGTGATGAGACCAAAATCTACCTTAATACCGTGTATTGCCCCCTTTAACATCAATGACAGCTTAAAGTCTTTTGTGGTATTTGTGGATGAGGCTCTTTCTTCTCAGATGGTAAAGCTGCCCATTCCTCTTGGCAAAAAGTCCAGTTGTGGCTGAAATTCTAGTTGTTCTACCTGACCGTGGTTTGGTTTTAACACTTGGTGATTTGGTTTTTGGTTTCCACTTCTTGATTAGAGTTTGAACACTGCTGGTTGGCATTCTCAATTCTTTGGATATCTTTTTATATCCCTTTCCTGTTTTATACAGTTCAACTACCTTTTCCCGCAGATCCTTTGACAATTCTTTTGCTTTCCCCATGACTCAGAATCCAGAAATGTCAGTGCAGCACTGGATGAAAGATGCAAGGGTCTTTTATACACACACACTAATTACAAGCAAACAGATCACAGGTGAGGATGGTTACCTTTAATAGCCATTTAAACCCCTTTGTGTCAACTTGTGTACATGTTATCAGGCCAAAATCACCAGGGTATGTAAACTTTTGATCAGGGTCATTTGGGGAGTTTCTGTTGTCATTATGATTTAAAAAGAGCAAACACAGTTGATTGATAATAAATGGCTTCAGCCAAACACTAACCATGAGCAAAAGAAATGTTTTTGTGTTCTCATTCATATTCTCTGAAAAATGGCCAAGAAATCATAAATTCTGCCAGGGTATGTAAACTTATGAGCACAACTGTATTTATACCATAGTTTGTGGACTCTATAACTTTTACACAGACTAAATAATAAACACAGATTTTGGTTATTTTCCCCAAAGAATGTAGCAGAATACATTTTGGCCTAAATTTATGAAGAAAGATTCTTTTATTTGCAAAATTTTATAACAGAAATGAAAAAAAAATTAACATTTTCTGTCTTTTTTTTGTTTGTTTATTTAGCAAAAAATAAAAAACCCAGTGGTGATTAAATACCACCAAAAGAAAGCCTGTTTTTTCTGAAAAAAAGATAAAAAATTCATTTAGGTGCAGTGCTTGATCGCGCAATTGTCATTCAAAGTGCGACAGCGGTGAAAGCAGAAAATCGGCCTGGGCAGGAGGGGGTGAAAGTGCCCGATATTGAAGTGGTTAAAGCCTAACTCCTGTCCTGGTGACCGCGTCTCCCTGGTAAAATAGTAGCAATAGGACAGAGGTTTCCAACTTGCATGGTCGCTTTGTCTCTTTAACCACTTGCCGACCGCTAACCACATGTTGACGACGACAAAGTGGTGCGATATCGCAAATCGCCTTCATCTGACGGTGGCTGCGAGATCGCGCACTGTGAGAGCGCGCCGCCGGAGGCGCGCCCGTGCGCTCACTGTGTTTGGGGAGGGCCAGGGAGCGGATGCGGCAGCCTCGATCGCCGCCGGCTACCCACG
>BLSH010184542.1:39999-104224 GCA_018402905.1 Glandirana rugosa
CCCCCCCCCCCCCCCCCAGTGCACTATATTTGGGGGAAAGTGTTCTGGGAACCCCTGGAAATCTCAGCCCCCCCACCCCAGCCCACTCCATGTAATAACAGATTCGGCCCTGTGCTTTGATCACTGCTTATATTAATTAATACACAATGGCAGCTGTTTGAGTTAAGAGGATAAAACAAAACATTTATCATAGTGCTGGCAGTGAGTGTGAATTCAGATCCATTTTAGTATTCTATAGTCGTGTCTATATATAATAAGAAGGCAAAGGTGGGTTACATTCGATGAAGGAACTCTATATATTGCTATAGAGAAGGAAGAAGGATAATTATTCTTGTGAACTTTGTTTCGTTTTTCTGTAACTTCCCTCTCAACTATTGGATACAACTGAGATCTTACTGAATGCTTTGCTCAAATTCCATGAAGGAGTGATAGCCGAATTTGACATATTAGAGAAGCAATCATCACATAAGAGACTTATTATATTATATATACATATTATATTATATATACATATATATTATATTATATACATACATATTATATACATACATATTATATTATATACATACATATTATATTATACATATTATATACATACATATTATATTATATACATACATATTATATTATACATATTATATACATACATATTATATTATATACATACATATTATATTATATATACATATTATACTATATATACTACACAATCTGATTGTGACAGCAGTAATAGGAATATTGCAATGTGTAGTGTAATAATGAGGGAAAGGGCAGTCGGTTATTCTAATGCCTTTTATTGCAGTTCTTCAATCATTTTAGGCCTTAAATAAAACAGTTTTGCTTTAACACGCCGTCATTTCAAATCTCATTTTTCATGTTTATTTTCTCTTTTGTTAGTAAATAGAATCGCACATAGCCATGGATTTGTATTCTTCTCTTATGTCTTCTGTCACCACACACAGAGATTTTCCTGTATTTTCAGCATTGAAGAATCACAGCACAGGGAAATCTAAGTAAACATTTTTTATTGAAAGGTGTGTACTTAGAAACTACAGTATAAACTTCTATATAGTTCTATATACTTCTGTATACTTCTGTATACTTCTGTATACTTCTATATACTTCTATATACTTCTATATACTTCTATATACTTCTATATACTTCTGTATACTTCTATATACTTCTATATACTTCTATATACTTCTGTATACTTCTATATACTTCTGTATACTTCTATATACTTCTGTATACTTCTATATACTTCTATATACTTCTGTATACTTCTATATACTTCTATATACTTCTATATACTTCTGTATACTTCTATATACTTCTATATACTTCTATATACTTCTGTATACTTCTATATACTTCTGTATACTTCTGTATACTTCTGTATACTTCTATATACTTCTATATACTTCTGTATACTTCTATATACTTCTATATACTTCTATATACTTCTGTATACTTCTATATACTTCTATATACTTCTGTATACTTCTGTATACTTCTATATACTTCTATATACTTCTGTATACTTCTATATACTTCTATATACTTCTGTATACTTCTATATACTTCTGTATACTTCTATATACTTCTGTATACTTCTATATACTTCTGTATACTTCTGTATACTTCTATATACTTCTATATACTTCCCTAGAAAATCCCCACTTACAGGTAAAAGAAGTCCTTTATCTCCTGTGTCTCAGTGCCAATTAAAAAGCAGTAAAGGAAAACAAAGTACGATAAACCTGATTTTAGGATGCAATCATACAATAATAATGACAATATTCTAATCTCATTGTAATATACATTTCGATGACAATGCCCAGCAGCCTTGTATATACATTATAATTACTAACAGCAATCTCTGTGCACTTGGCCTTTGGCCTGATCATTTCTATAGCTGCTATCGATTGCTGGTATTTCTCAGCAGATCATTTCTCCTATGAGGCAATGGAAGGATTTATCTAGCAGAGAGCCCTGATAATATTCATTGCCACCTGCCTGTCCCTGTGCTGGACTGTAAATACCTACAAATGTCTTCTTATCTAATCCCAGCCTCTCCATGCCAGGGCTTTCTCTATTCTTCACATCGTCTTCATCTCCATTCTGTAGAGGAAAGTTCGCAGCTGTATTCTTGGTTTTGTTTTTTAATCACAATGCACATCTATTTCATGGGGCTGATTAAAAACTGGAGAGTGCAATGTCTGCTTCAGCTGTGCATAGAAACCAAGCAGCTTCTTCAATGAGGCTTCCAAAACAAACCTGCAAGCGCTTTCTATGGAGCTGCACCAGATTTTGCACTCTCCAATTTTAGTAAATCGCCTCCTCTGTGTAACTACAATGGTGCCTGCATGGAAGAGGCATTTTATGTTGGAGAAATCAGCAGTCATCTGTAAAGAGGTGAAATCTGATTAATGGGGCTTTTATACCATTAGAGGTGTCCCTCCATTGACAAGCTTAACACTTCTCGTCATACGGATGAATAGTGATATATATATATAATTGTGCAATAATATGATATCAATATCATGAACAGAGAATTCAATTATAGAATATATATTTATTAATTACCATCCTGCAGAGTAACTATTAATTGAAGAGGACATTATTTACAGCAGGACTTTGGTATAGCAATGAGCATACAATAAGAATAATATTGATTAGCAGTAAGCTGTGAAAACATATAATAATAATAATAATACTAATAATTATAATATTGTCTGGCAGTAATAAAGCTGTGAAGACATATAATAATTATAATAATAATAATGACTGGTAGCAGTAAAGCTGGGAAATAATAATAATAAAAATAATAATAATGGCTGGTATAGTAAAGCTGTGAAGACATATTATAGTAATAGTAATAATAATAATGACTGGCAGTAATAAAGATGTAAACACATATAATAATAATGATTGGCAGTAATAAAGATGTGAACACATATAATAATAATGACTGGCAGTAATAAAGATGTAAACACATATAATAATAATGATTGGCAGTAATAAAGATGTGAACACAAAATAATAATAATAATAATAATGACTGGCAGTAATAAAGATGTAAACACATATAATAATAATAATAATAATGATTGGCAGTAATAAAGATGTGAAATAATGATAATAATATTAATGGTTGGTAGAAGTAAAGATGTGAAGACATATAATAATAATAATAATAATAAGTGGCAGTAATAAATCTGTGAAAACAGATAACAATAAAAATAATAATAATGATTGGCCTTAGTAAAGCTGTGAAGACATATTATAGTAATAATGAGTGGCAGTAATAAAGCTGTGAAAACGAATAATAATAATAATAATAATAGAATAGTCCGGGTGTGGTAAAGATGTTGGGATAATAATAGTAAGGTAAGGTATTTCCCCCTCCAGGGTGTATATAGGTGTATAGGTGTGTGTATATATAGGGGTGTATATATATATATATATATATAGGGGTGTATATATATAGGTGTGTATATATATATATATATATATATATATAGGGGTGTATATATATAGGTGTGTATATATATATATATAGGGGTGTATATAGGTGTATAGGTGTGTGTATATATAGGTATATATAGGTGTGTGTATATATAGGGGTGTATATATATATATATATATATATAGGGGTGTATATATATATATATAGGGGTGTATATATATAGGTGTGTATATATATATATATAGGGGTGTATATAGGTGGTGGGAGAAGTCGGTATCTCGGATGGGATTAGGAATAGTCGCGGTCTCATGTAGCACAGTGGTGATCGGTGCAGATCATTGTCGGGATTCATTCATAGGCTGGATACAATGTAACAATCAGTGGCACTTCATCTCTACAAAGTGACTGTATGGGAGGTAAAGACTCCGCTACACTACAAGCCGCGGCTGGGCCGGGACAGACGGACACACCGGGCCCGGGAAGGTGGACTGCCGACTGTAATTCACCGGACCCCCGGCCTCCATTCTTCTACAAATCACTACAGATTCACACCGAATTCACACAAACGAATGTTACACTGCACTGCTTAATATCACCTAGCAGCACTTCTCTTAATATTGCTGCGAGTGCTAGAGAAGTAGCAGTACATTTTATAGCAGTAATGAATTTATTAGTATTTATGTTCTGTTGCTGTAGATTTAGAATGTTGCATTCCTTTACTGTATATACATTTATCTTTTATGTAACTGTATTATTGTGTTATTAATATACATAGTAGCAGCAATACAATGCTAGATAGATAGACACATTATGTTTATAATTGTATGCAATATTCTATGTATATTGAAAACATAATAAGATTGTTACATGGAAAGTACATTCCTATCCAGTAAGTAAGGGAATTCAGCATTGGACTGCAGCAGACTGCCCTGTATAGTGTAATATAGTAAGCTGTATTCTGTATTATATTCATATTAGTAAAACATAGGAGTAGTTGCTAATTATACTTTTATATATTTGCATGGTTATTCTGTAATGTTGATTTCATTCATTGGATATAAATGAATGTTACATGTGATGGTTTTAGTTATTTGTTGCATGCTGGTGGTATTAATCCTGGTAGTCATAGCTATTCTGCTGTTATTAATTAGTATATTAATATTGAGAGGTCTAATGTTAAATTGTATTGTGGTATCATATTGAACAATGACTGCTATTACTATCAATACTACTACTACTACTACTAATAATAATAATAATAATAATACTTCTTATAATACTAATAATGTGCTGTTGAATTGAGATAATGCAGCAGGGTTGTGAACTCTCCCCATATTTACCCTCAATTTAATGAATTTTACCCCACAAATATCCTCTGAAAACTCCAGTTTCTGGAGTTTTTGCTTTTCATTTATTAAAAATAAATAAACAGAATGAAGCAGATGGGTATTGTAGAGGGGGGCAGGAACATAAGGTTAAATAAAGAGTTTCCCAGCATTAAAAAAAGGATTAATACAGATAATTTAAGAAGTAAACAGAAACCTTCTGTAAAATATAATAATCTTCTCTAGGTCAGATTAGGTTAATTCTGTCAGTGTACACACAATGTAACACAACAATCTATTGTACAATCTATTCAAACTTCTTTGGAAATAAGACTGCAGTATCTCACAAAAGTCAGTACACCCCTCACATTTCTGTAAATATTTTATTCTATCTTTTCATGTGACAACACTGAAGAAATGACACTTTGCTACAATGTAAAGTAGTGAGTGTACAGCTTGTATAATGGTGTAAATTTGCTGTCCCCTCAAAAAACTCAACACACAGCCATTAATGTCTAAACCGCTGGCAACAAAAGTGAGTACACCCCTAAGTGAAAATGTCCAAACTGGGCCCATTTCCCTCCCTGGTATCATGTGACTCAGTGTTACAAGGTCTCAGGTGTGAATGGGGAGCAGGTGTGTTAAATTTGAGGTTATCGCTCTCACTCTCTCATACTGGTCACTGGAAGTTCAACATGGCACCTCATGGCAAAGAACTCTCTATGGATCTGAAAAAAAAGAAATGTTGCTCTACATAAAGATGGCCTAGGCTGTAAGAAGATTGCCAAGACCCTGAAACTGAGCTGCAGCACGGTGGCCAAGACCATACAGCGGTTTAACAGGACAGGTTCACTCAGAACAGGCCTCCGATTCCCAAAACTTGCGACGTAGCACCGATTCTCAAAACTAGTTTCTGTACTACTTTTGGTGATTTCAGGTGCAATTTCCATAGAGATCTGTGCAGGAAACCGCAGAGATGTCTCTGAAATCGTCGGACTGACATGCGGGAATGAAATCATGCGAGTTCAGCTGATTTCATTCCCGCAGCTGTATGAACCCAGGCTCAGAGGCAGGGAAAACCTCTGGATCGCGTTTCTGATTTTCTTACTGGCACAAAAATCGTAAAACTCTCCTAAACTCGTCTAAACTGTACAAAAAAAATGTTCTATATGAGCGTTTTTTACTCCCAAGAAAATTGATGTTTTTTTGAGCCCAGTGTGCATGGAGCCTTAGTGATCAGAGAAAGAAGGAAACCTTGTGTGATGATTGTTTCCTTGTGAAGTGAATATTTCCATTTCACGCCACCCTTGTGCTCTGGGGAGGCTAAAAACAAGGAGTCGCCCCATGTGACCATTGCTGGGTGTGCTGGTCAGCATTGTCCAAGGACAGCCAGGTTCTGCCTGCATGACTAATCTGATGTCTTATGTCTAATACACTCAATGAGAAAAGTTGATGAAAAATACTGATTTCGGAGCGATAATCTGATCATTAGTAACACAGCTTAGGAGAGCTGATCATGACAGTTCATGTAAAAATATCAGAAAGGACAAACAAGTACATTTTCCTCGTACGATACCAGAACAAATGATTTTTGTGTAATTAGTATGGTATTTGTATGAATAAAAATTGTGTGACCAAGACCACACATGCTCAGAAATGAAAGAATACCTTACATTATAATACCATACATTACATCATCGCGAGAAGTTGTATTGTGTTGTAGGGGAATTTCCATAGCCTATTTGTAAAATGGATGATCAATGGTCTGATATTCTTAAGCTTCGTACACACGGGACAACGATCGTACTTACGATCGTCTCAAATCGTATGTTGGATAATGTAACTTGCATACTGACTGCACTACACGATCGTACGACCGCAGAAAGAACGTTCAGGTGCATGTAATTAGCATCCGGCCGTTCCTGACTTCTGAGCATGCGTGTTTTGCACAATACAACTTGTTGTACCAACTGCTCTGTACACACGATACAACGGTCGTATGACCACTTGTTGGTACGACCAAGTTTTCTAGTCTGCTCATACAACTCCCCTTGTACGACCGTCGTATGTCGGCTGTTCTAATCGCGCATACGAACGATTTCACATACAACGGTCGTTCGTACAACCTGTTGTATACGATCGTCGTCCCGTGTGTACGAGGCTTAAGTGTATAGGCATCAGTACCTATGTTAAGTACCTAGCTGCATGTACTGTCAATGGCATTGTTCTAGCCAATTCCCACATTAATAAATGGTCTAGCCTAGGGTTGCAACTAACGATTATTTTCAAAATCGATTAGTTGGCCAATTATTGTTTTGATTAATCGGATAATAACCTTAAAAAAAAGCATGGTGTATAATTTAGTTAATATGTAAAGTTTAAAAAATAAAGGCAATTTATTCTTAAATATCTCTATGCAGTGGTAAATATAAATAAGTATATGGTTAGGGAGAAAAATCTCTAATTCACTCTGAGAATAACAGACAGAAGCATTTATAATAATAAATACACCCAGAAGCTGGATAGATGGGTATTTTACCTAGGAGTCAGACATGAAGCTATATGAGGGGTGGAAGGGGATATAAATCTTTTATATTAAAGTAGTACTAAAAAACTGAGACTTTTTAAATATAATGCACAATACTGGTAAAAGTTTACTTTAAATGTAATTGTAATGCCTTCTGTTACTTCCAGTCTATCAGCCTTCACCTTCTCTGGGTTTAGATGCTCATCTTCCCTGTACACAGTCCTTAACTTCCCTGGCGGTTTTTCTGAGTGTGGCTCGGGGTTCATTTTCATTACTAAAAGCGATAACCCCAAGCCGCACTCGGAATCGCATCGCAGGATCCTGGAAAAGTTACTTACCTTGTCCCCAGGATCCTGCGATGTCCCCCTGCTGTGTCCTCCGGCGGAATCTTCACCCCGATGCCTCTGGGTTCCGGGCTCCGTTCCCTGCGAGCGGTGCGTCGCATGGGGCGGAACCCAGCGGCAAATTCAAAAAGTAAAACACACACAACACATACAGCACGTTGTAATCTGTCCATTACTGTATGAAATCATTTCACATCCCCTTTGTCCCTAATGCTTTGTCCAGTGCCCTGCATGCACTTTTATATTATAAATGCCATTCTTTCTGCCTGGAAACTGCAAGTTCATGGCATCCAAAAATCGTCTTTTTACGTCAAAAGCGGTTTTGGACCAGCTAAAAAACAGCGATAGTAAATAAGAATCACTTGCAGAATTGAGTGATACTGATTTGTGGGGAAATTCGTCATCAGACTCTGAAAGTGACGACAGCGACAATTCTGCAACTGAGCAAATTTCAGTGTTTTTTTACTGGATTACATTATTGGATAAATGTTATTATTATTATATTATTATTTTTGATCATTATTTATAGTTATTTATTATATTATATATATATTTTTTCATATATATTATAATTTATGATTTGATTACTTCAAACTTTGGTGTCCGTTTATGAAACTGTGATCAGCGGCGATCCCAAGGATCGCCGCTGATCACAGATCATTTTCAGTTTGTGAAGCAGAGATGATCGGGAGAGAACTGGGATTGACTGACAGAGAAACGTCCAGTTTATGAAGCTGCGATCTCCACACTTCACTGGCGATCTGGGTCAGAATTCACCCTCCCAGATTTACCAGCTCAGAGGTGGTGAATCAGGGAGTGAAGAGGGAATCCCGGGGGAAGGAGGAAGATTACTGACGTCATTCTTCCTCAGTTAGACCCCCCAACACAGTAACCATGTCCCCCGTCATGTATATGTGTACATATATATATATATATATATATATGTATATATGATGTGTGTATATATAATGTATATATGATATGTGTGTGTTTATATATACATATATAGTGTAGGGGGATGAATTATTTTATTAGAGGTGGGTGGTCTCCTCAGAGAATGTCCGTTACTGAGTGGTGATAATTTATCACTGCTTAATAAACCAACATCTCAGTGTTTCAGTGAATTTCTGGTACCGTAATCTCGTTATGTCTCTTGAGATTCCAGTATCAGAGGGGCGTTCTCCACTGTTAGAAGCGATTGTAGATCACTTCACTTCACAAAAGGAGAAACGATCTACACCACTTAATAAACTGGCACCCAGAGAACGATCTCCTCTGTGAATGTCAGAGAATGGAGCAGTGAATTTTTTCCACTGCTTCATAAACGGACACCTTAATCCTACCCGGGATGTCTACTAGACTCTTGTTTGGACAGATTTAAACCAGAGTTCCACCCTATTAAAAGTCAGCAGCTACAAAAAGTGTAGCTGCTGACTTTTAATAATCGGACACTCACCTGTCCCTGGCTCCAGCGATGCAGCCGCCCCCGCAGCATCGCTCTTCTCCCCCTCCTCCATACGGCGCCGGCATCACATTTGAAGCCAAAGCCGGGTGCTACTGCTACTGCTGCAGAGTGGCAGCATAGCGTGAATCGCACGCTCCCTGAGTGTGACCACGGGTCAGGCGGACTTGGATGTCCGCCGGCGACCCACGATCGCATAATACAGAAGAAGTGTGGGGAACCGCCGTGTTTACATCTGTCAGGCTGCATGACAGTGATCTACTGATCCCTGTGACCAGTATCAGTTAGATCTGTCATGCCCCTGCCAGCCCAGCCCCCACACAGTTAGAACACGCCTAGGGATCACACGTAACCCCTTGATTGCCCCTGCAGGTTAACCCCTTTCCTACCAGTGACATTTACACAGTAATCAGTGGCTATTTTTAGCTCCGATCGCTGTCAGTGGTCCCAAAAAAAGTGTATAAAGTGTAGATCACACTGCAATATTGCAGTCCCGATAAAAACCGTAGATCGTCGCCATTACTAGTAAAAAAAAAAAAATATTAAAAACGCCATAACTCGATTCTCATGGTTTGTAAATGCGATAACTTTAGCGCAAGCCAATCAATAAACACATATTGCGATTTTATTTACCAAAAATATGTAGAAGAATACATATTGGCCTAAACTGATGAATAAATGAATTTGTTTATTTTTTTTAAATGTATTATAGCGAAAAGTAAAAAATATTGTTTTTTCTTTTCAAATGTGTCGCTTTTTTTTGTTTATAATGCAAAAAATAAAATCCGCAGAGGTGATAAAAAGAAAGCTCTATTTGTGGGAAAAAAAGGACATCAATTTTGTTTGGGTACAACGTTGCACGACCGCTTTAATTGTCAGTTAAAGTGGTGCAGTGCCGAATCGCAAAAAGTGCTCTGGTCAGGAAGGGGGTAAATCCTTCTGGGGCTGAAGTGGTTAAGGTGTATATAATTTGCATAGACCATTTCTATAACGCAGGTGACTTCTCCAGCACATACCATACAGGAATGTTGTTTATTTTGCCTTCCAACCTCCTTTAGGGCCGGTTCATACTGCTGCGATGTGGGAACCCTGCGGATCCATTCGCAGTCTCCCGTCGGCAGTTCACACTGCCACATGCGAACTGCGGGGAGTGTCACTACAAAGCTAATGACACCCCCAAATCAGTTCGCATATCGTACTGCCAACTGCAAACTCGCACAGGAATCGGATTGGAGGGGTGTGAACACCCATGCGATCCGATTCTGCAGCGGACCAAAAAAATTGGGTATTTAACGTGAACACAGATTTGCCTCATTTATTACAATTATTTTGGCCAACTGTATACACTTATACTTTTACAAAGTGATCAGCCCCTACGTAGTTACTAGTAGATCAACAATATGAGTATAGCTATTCCTATGATAGAGTATAGAATAAAATAGAAGAATAATGCAGAAGCTCTAACTATGTTACTGCTTGTAGCTATGAATTTTGGGAAAGTGGGGGCCAATTATTAAAGACAGGGGTGGCTCACCCTCCGTTACCACTGCCATCTTTTCCTCATGCACAAATACACATCACAAACCGTGCTTCTTGTCACTGAGTCCTGGGCAATAGTAGTCGAGGCTGTTCAGTTTGTTATGTGAACTTTGGAAAACAGGAAGAAACTGTGTTCACTTTCAATAACCAATAACATGTTGACCACTTGACCTCCAGAAGATTTACCCCCCTTCCTGACCAGGCCATTTCTTGTGATATGGCACTGCGTTACTATAACTGACAATTTTGCGGTCATGCGACGTTGTACCCAAATAAAATTTACGTCCTTTTTTCCCCACAAATAGAGCTTTCTTTTGGTGGTATTTGATCACCTCTGCGGTTTTTATTTTTTGCGCTATGAACAAAAAAAAGAGAGACAATGTTCAAAAAAAAAAAAAAACAACAACAATATTTTATACTTTCTGCTATAAAACACATCCAATAAAAAAAGGAAAAAAATCGAATTTGTTCATCAATTTTGGCCGATATTTATTCTGCTACATATTTTTGTTAAAAAAAAAAAAAAAAACAATAAGCGCATATTGATTGGTTTGCACAAAAGTGAGACCTCACTTAGAATACTGTGTCCAGTTCTGGAGGCCTCACTTACAAAAAGATATTGATAAAATAGAACGAGTTCAGAGACGGGTAACAAAAATGGTGAAAGGTCTGGGGGATAAAACATATCAAGAGCGACTTCAGGAGCTTAATATGTACAGTCTGGAGGAAAGAAGGGAGAGGGGAGACATGATTGAAACCTTTAAATACATCAAGGGGGTGAATAAGGTTCAGGAGGGCAGTCTTTTCAATATGAAACCAAAATCAAGAACACGGGGACCTCAAACTAACTGGGGGGAAGTTCAAAACTAATCTTAGAAAGTATTATTTTACTGAAAGGGTGGTTGATGATTGGAATAAACTACCAACAGAGGTTGTGAGACAGTCAACAGTAAATGGCTTCAAACATGCTTGGGATAAACATAAATCTATAGTCAGACAACGAGGTTAATGGGAAAAAACAAAAAAGGCAGACTCAATGGGCTACTCAGTCTTTTTCTGCCATCACTTTTCTATGTTTCTATGTCTACAAACTATGGGATATTTTTTATTTATTTTTATACATAAATATATATATATATATTTTATTTTACTAGTAATGGCGGCGATCAGGGACTTATAGCGGGACTGCAATATTGCGGCGGACATTCTGGCACTAACTGACGCTTTTTGGGGACCAGTGACACCAATACAGTGATCAGTGCTAAAAAATATGCTCTGTCACTGTACTAATGACTCTGGCTGGGAAGGGGTTAACATCAGAGGCGATCAAAGGGTTAGCTGTGTGCCTAGCCAGTGTATATGTGTACTGTAGGAGGTGCCTTTACTAGGGGAAGAGATGGCATTTATTCCCTGCTTTGGAGAGGCACAAGATCCATGGCTTCCCCCCCCCACCGTCAGAATAGCAATCTGCCTTGTTTGCTCGATCATCGGCGGGTTGCGGCGGACATCAAGTCTGTGGTACCCGCTGCTGGGCTCCTGCTGTGTGTGATCCCAGCAGGAGCGAGCCGCCGGTGGAGCTGGATCAGATATATATACCTGATCCGGCGCACAGGTGCCATATTTATTGGTTGATTAAAGTTATCACAACGTCACCTTAATAACTTGAACCTACACTTTCCACCTTGATTATTCACCTTGCTAGGTGAACAACATGTACTCCTTTTATAAAACAGGATGTGGTATTGTAATTGTACTGTGTGCCCTCATATTGTTTATTAATCCCGTATAATAATATTAATAATAATAAAGTGTTGCTATGCAGAGTGGGACATTTTTAATGTGAGTGGCAAAGTAAAAGAAGAGACCTTGGTCAGGAGTAACCTTTGGTTTGTTATAATGTACAGTTGCGTCACAGAAAGAGGGGCACAGTAGCTGCTTTGGAGGCTGGCGACAATCATTTTGTGGCTAATCAGTTGTCTGCCGCCATCACTTGTGGCAGCTGAAAGAATTGCAGACCATGCACAGGTTAACTAGAACAAGATAAGTGCAACTTCTTAGCATCAAAGGGGGCCAGCATTACACAGAAATTATACATCAAGATGGAAAAATGCAGCCTAGAAAGACAATTGTCATGGACTGTAGCAGCCACCTGGGTTCACATATGTGCGGTCCAGTTTTTACAGCGGGATGTCAGCCCCCTGCAGTGTGACTTTGTTCAGCGGTTCAGGTGCTATTCAGGTGCAAATTGTCAAAGTGAATGACAATGGAAATCGCATCCCAACCGTGCTCAAGATTGTACCGGACTCTTTCTAAAAACATGCTGCGGACGGCCCGCACATATGTGAACCGGCTCCATTGAAAAGGCTGCAGGTTCACGTCATGCAAATCAGATGCAGTTCAAAACGCATCCAGTTCGTATGTTTGTGAACCGGGTCTAACGCTAAATGACCTACAGTATCTCACAAAAGTGAGTACACCCCTGACATTTCTGTAAATATTTTATTCTATCTTTTCATGTGACAACATTGAAGAAATGACACTTTGCTACAATGTAAAGTAGTGAGTGTACAGCTTGTATAACAGTGTAAATTTACTGCCCCCTCAAAATAACTCAACACACAGCCATTAATGTCTAAACCGCTGCCAACAAAAGTGAGTACACCCCTAAGTGAAAATGTCCAAATTGGGCCCAAAGTGTCAATATTTTGTGTGGCCACCATTATTTTCCTGCACTGCCTTAACCCTCTTGGGCATGGAGTTCACCAGAGCTTCACAGGTTGCCACTGGAGTCCTCTTCCCCTCCTCCATGACAACATCATGGAGCTGGTGGATGTTAGGGACCTTGCACTCCTCCACCTTCTGTATGAGGATGCCCCACAGATGCTCAATAGGGTTTAGGTCTGGAGACATGCTTGGCCAGTCCATCAACTTTACCCTCAGCTTCTTTAGTAAGGCAGTGGTCATCTTGGAGGTGTGTTTGGGATCATTATCATGTTGGAATACTGCCCTGCGGCCCAGTCTCTGAAGGGAGGGGGATCATGCTTTGCTTCAGTATGTCACAGTACATTTTGGCATGCTCTGCTCCCCGAGCCCACCCTTTTTTTAACCTATTAGAGCCTCCAACTCTAAGCACGTGCTTCAAAAAAACACCCCCCCCCCCACTGGAATCCATAGTCCAGCACCCTGATATGTAGATTAGGGGGCAGGACGCATGGATAGGGGGCTGTGCCCGTGCGCCCTCTATGGACGGGCCACCAGTGGTCTGAATACTGACAGGCTGACCCCCCACCCCTTCAAACTCTGCAGCAATGCTGGCAGCTCTCGTACGTCTATTTCCCAAAGACAAACCTCTGGATATAACGCTGAGCACGTGCACTCAACTTCTTTGATCGACCATGGCGGGGCCTGTTCTGAGTGGAACCTGTCCTGTTAAACTACTGTATGGTTTTGGCCACCGTGCTGAAGCTAGGTTTCAGGGTCTTGGCAATCTTCTTATAGCCTAGACCAGGGTTTCCGTGGAACCCAAAGGTTCCTCCAGAGGTTCCTGGGGGTTCCTTGAGCTATGAGCAATTTCTACATTTCAGATAAGTTCCCACTAACACCATTGATCTTTTCAGCTATCTGTAAGGGGGTAATTCTTCCCAATGACCACAAGTGTAAGGAGCATTCTTCCCACGGACCATCACACTAATGTATCATGAGTTGTGGATATAATAATTTTTAGCAGGGGTTCCTTCAGATCAGAACATTATTTCAATGGTTCCTCTGTGTTGAAAAGGTTGAGAAAGGATGGCCTAGACCATCTTTATGTAGAGAAACAATTCTGTTTTTCAGATCCTCTGAGATTTCTTTGCCATGAGGTGCCATGTTGAACTTCCAGTGACCAGTATGAGAGAGCGATAACACCAAATTTAACACACCTGCTCCCCATACACACCTGAGACCTTGTAACACTAACGAGTCACATGACACCGGGGAGGAAAAATTGATAATTGGGCCCAGTTTGGACATTTTCATTTAGGGGTGTACTCACTTTTGTTGCCAGCGGTTTAGACATTAATGGCTGTGTGTTGAGTTATTGTGAGGGGACAGCAAATTTACACTGTTATACAAGCTGTACACTCACTACTTTACATTGTAGCAAAGTGTCATTTCTTCAGTGTTGTCCCATGGAAAGATAGAATAAAATAGTTACAAAAATTTGAGGGGTGTACTCACTTTTGTGAGATACTGTATGTCTGTGACTGCATAGATGACCTACTTTCCTTTCCTATTTAATGTGTAATAAATCTGTTACACATAAAGCAGGAACACAGTATTGTAGAGTAATTGGTAATGATCCAGAATTTGTGTTCGCTTTTTATATTTATGCTTCCATTACAGAGTGATCGACTGAAATCAGAGAACTGAGAGAAATATGAAGGCTGCCACTACTGACCTCTTTCTGAAAATGTTTGTTGCCTGGCAATCTCTGGATGCAATACTTTCTGAGTCACGGACCTGGAATAAGCATGTAGTTACAAGTGTTGATCTCCGTTTTCAGAAGAAAAAGTCAGCAATGGCAGCCTCCGTGTTTTCCATGTTTTTCTCAGTTCAGGTTTCCAGTTATATCAGTGGCCTCCAAACTGCAGACAGTGCGCAGGATGTGGCCCTTTGCTTTCCTTTATCTGGCTCTTGAGGCACTATTCTTCCCACTGATACAAACAATGAGGAACCATTCCTTGTACTGACATCAACAGTGTGACATAATTCCTCCCACTGACAGAAAAAGTATGGCATAATTCCTTCTACCAGTGCCAATGATGGGGCACTATTCTTTCCATTGAGACCTACAATGGGGCACTATTCCTCCCACTGACACCAATGATGGGACACTATTCCTCACACTGACACCAATGATGGGGTACTATTACTTACACTAATACCAATGATGGGGCACTATTCTTCCCACTGATATACTGTAAATGATGGAGAATTATTTCTCCCACTGACACCAACAATGAAGCACTATTTCTCCCACTGATATACTCTAAATGTTTGGGCACTATTCGTCCCACTGACACAAATGATTGGGCACTATTCCTCCAACTGACACCAACGATGAAGCACTTTACCTTCTAGTGACACCATTAATGGGTCACTATTCATACCACTTTCACCAATGATGGGGCACTATTCCTCTAACTGACACAAATGATGGGACACTATTCCTCTAACTGACACCAATGATGAGACACTATTCCTCTAACTGACAGCAATGATGGGACACTATTCCTGTAACTGACACCAATGATGAGACACTATTCCTCTAACTGACACCAATGATGGGACACTATTCCGCTAACTGACACCAATGATGGGACACTATTCCTCTAACTGACACCAATGATGGGGCACTATTCCTCTAACTGACACCAATGACGGGGCACTATTCCTCTAACTGACACCAATGATGGAGCACTATTCCTCTAACTGACACCAATGACGGGGCACCATTCCTCTAACTGACACCAATGATGGGGTTCTATATCTTCTACTGACCACAGGTTCTAGCTATTATTTTTACTCATATTAATCTGATGTTTCTTATTCCACCTGGCCACAGTCCAGGCCCCCTAAAGCCTAAAGGGCAGTAAACTGGCCCTTAGTTTAGAAAGTTCAGAGACCCACTGATCTATATACTAGAATGTTTCATGAAGCTGGGAGCTTTACAATTCTGGATGATTTTTTAAAATGTCCCCTGTATGACAATGTAATCTCAGTGTGGACAGTGACAGACTTACTGGAGATGTCACATTACTTAGTGCTAATTAAATGCCAGCGTTCATTAACTGCTGCAGTGATCTTTTCCAACTGACAGTTACCCTTTAACATAGCGAGCAGCTGGTATTTTATGTATTTAGTAAAAGGCTTTAATGTATAATAATGTTATTTCTCACTGGTAGGGCCTGATCCAGCTGCGTGTTGTCCAGTATATGCAGATTATAACTTTAGGATAAGGAGGAGATACATTGGCCATACACGGTCAGACCAATCTGTCATTGATAATCATGGCAGATTGCCTCTTTTTCTGTTGCATCACTTAGAAAAATTGTCCCCTAAGGACCTTTCGATTGCCCGCGGTGTGTGCACAAGTCATTTGGCTGCCTGACTCTCATTGCTGAGCTGGAGACTTTGCTGGCTTTGACAGGTGGAGATAAGTGAACAGCTACAGGTTTGGTTATCAGCGAATGATCACTGCTGGGGAGTAATTGACCCGAGATATTAGCCATGTCAAAGTGATCGGCCTGCAGAGTGAGGTTACACAAGGCAGCGGACAGCTCTGATTCAGTCATCAGGATTTATATACAGTCAGTCAGGCCCTTCTTCAGCTCACTGTTTGCTAATTAAACTCTATTTTCCCACCTGGGAGTGAGGTGATCAATCGCTGTCAGGGAGGAGGGTGCTGTGTGCAGCGTATGACCAATACAAGCAGTAGCCATAGGATGGGCTTTGTATTCTTTATTATATTCTACTTTGGCACATAAACCAAGTATTGTCTTATAAAAGTCTCTCCATATCTTTCTTCCAGTTTCTTTCTTCCTTTTTTTACTTCCAACTTTTCTTTTGTCTCCCTCACTCTTTTTTTCTCTTTCCCATTATTCATTCTCCACTTCTTTATCTCCTACCTTCCTTTCTTTTATCCTTCCTTCGTTTTTTTCTCTCCCCCTTGCTCTCTCCTTTTATCTTTCTTTTTCTTTTACCTTCTACCCTTTCCCTCTTACCCACCCTATATTTAGCTTCTTTTCTCCTTCCTTCCTCCATCCCTTTCTTTAGCCCCTCATTTGCTCTTTTTCTCTTTCTCATTCTCTTTTTCTCCCTTTCTCTCTCAGTTTCTTTCTCTTAGTTTCCCTCTTTTTCTTTTACTTTCCTTTTTTTTTCTTTTTATTCCCCTCTTTCATTTTATTTTCTCTTTTTTTTCCCCTTTCTTGTGTTCCCCCTTTTTATTTTTTTTTATTTTTATTTTTTCCTTTCTTTTCTTTTCTTTTGTTCCCCTTTTTTTATTCTCTTTTTTTTCTTTTTCTTTTTCCTTTTCTTCCCTTTTTGTTCCCACCAAGCTATCCTCCCTCTTTTCTCTCATTCTTCTTCTCCTTTTCTTTTTTCCTCTTTTATTCTTTTATTTTTTCCTTTCTTTTCTTTTATTTTGTTCCCCTTTTTTTTATTCTCTTTTCTTTTTTTTTTCTTTTTCTTTTTCCTTTTCTTCCCTTTTTGTTCCCACCAAGCTATCCTCCCTCTTTTCTCTCATTCTTCTTCTCCTTTTCTTTTTTCCTCTTTTATTCTTTTTTTTTTTTCCTCTTTCACTCTGTCCCTCAATTTGTCCCTTTCTCTCTAAATACATTTTCACAGATGAAGCTACATTGTAGTGTTGCACAACAATCTAAAACAATAAAAAAAAGCCTTTTTTTCTTATTTTAAATTCATGATACAAGTCCTGAGTAATACATTGTGAAAAATTCATATTGGCTGTAGTTTAAATCTCTCCTATATGTTTTATAGAGCCAGGAATACTGAATGCTGCAGGTAGTTTGAAATGGAGGTGTGTAGAATGCATTCAGGCAAATGCAGCCAGCCACCGGGTGAAAACAAAAAATACCAGGGTTGTGGCTGATGGCTTTACCCATAGCCCCAGTAAACCACTTCAAGCCGCAACGTGTGTATATATATATATATATATATATATATATATATATATATATATATATTGCAGTCTTGAAGGCTGTTCACTTAACAAAGTGAATGTTCTCTGTGCAAAGTGTATTGTCACTTTACAAGGTAAAAATTGTTAAATAATGTGAACCTGTGATCACTTTGAATGTCCAATCACGTGCGCTGGATATTTTAAAAAAACTGGTCTTTGCTAGCACATGATTGGGTATTTAAAGTGAATATGGCTTCAAATGACATTCATTTTGCAAACATACACTCTACAAAATGAACATTTGTGTTGCTAAATTATCAACCTGCGGTATATTCTTTTAGCAAATCAAATTGAAGCCTTAGGAGGATCATGACAACCATTGTAGCCTGCAGCTTCTAGTATTTCTATCCTGGAAATCAGAAAGCACAGGAGTGACTTCTAAGGGGTGAAATTACCTAGAGGCCTTGTGCTGACAATGCCAGGACTGGGCAGCGATAATCTGACATCTGTGGGTCATTTCAGAAATGCATATTTGCTATAATGGACTTCTACTGGGCCAGTTAGTAAGCCCCATTGTTTGGGTTATATGTACAGTGCTGTGGAATATGTTGGTGCTATATTGCTGATTAACCATAATTTGAGTGCACAGGACACACTGTCCAGGCCTCTTCTCATTCATTTCAGTGTCAGGGTCGTCCTCAGACAGGAGGATGCTCACAGATTGTTTCACATTGACTGGGGAATCTGCCCCCTCCTCCCACTCCCATGGTCTGTCATATGTCAGCCGCCGAGGCTAGGATGATAGATTTGTATTGTAGGAGCTCACCGAAAACTGTGTCCGAACCCTGAGCTACAAGCCATGAGCATTCCATCAGCTCCAGCCTGCCTGTCGCCAGCAGTCAGCGCAGAGAAACTATGTGATGGAGTTCAGGAAAATTTCCAAGCCCCCTCCTCCTTTTATCATCTTACAATAACATTGGAATAATCTTTTATTGTCCAGCTCTGGGGGTGGGGGGAGAAGAATGGCAAAAAAAACACAAGCCGTGCTACGCTTAGACGTAATGGAATCGCATCTGATAGAGAATCGCCCATGTTGGCATAGAACAAGAACTCTCCCAACAGTGCGGAGATCCTGCGTTTACCAATGACTTATGATTCCAAAACTAGAGTGCCCAAAGCTTTGTCCATGAGGGTATTCGGGTGCAGAGGTGTAGCTTGACCGCACACTGGTATTGACCCCCGTAAACCTAAACGCATAGCCAAAGAATGGTGACTGTCATCTTATGTTTGGGACCACCTTTGTGCTAGAGCAGTGGAAACACATTAAGACTTACAAGCTACTCACATTTGCTATAGGAAACATTATCTACGTACCCCCTAAGAACATAGTGCACCCTTTGTACTTATTAAAAGATATGAAAACCTTCAATTTGTAAGTTCCCAAACTGATTGTTTAAAAGTGAAAAAAAAGAAAGATTTTATGAATAAAGAAACTCAGAGTCATGGGAGACATGCTGTCCCAAGCACAGATGACCTTCTGTAAGTAATTCCATTGGAGACATTACAGGCAGTCTCCAGTAAGCTTCCTGCAGCACAAAATGGCCAGTAAGACAAAAAAAATGCATTGAAGTTTGGTCAGAAGTTTTTAAGAAAGTGCAGCCTTGACACATCTGTCTGTCATATACACTATACTACCAAAAGTATTGGGACACCTGCCTTTACACGCACATGAACTTTAATGGCATCCCAGTCTTAAGGCCCGTACACATGGTCCAACTAGAAAACTTGTCTTGGCCAACAAGGCGTTGGCTGATTGTTGGCTCGTGTGTACAGAAGTTGGCCAACAAAAAGTTGGAAGTGCAAACACACATGCTCAGAATCCAGGAAGTGCTCGGTCGTGTAACCTGTGTTCGTAATTCACAAATCACATTCACCTGAACTTCCTTGTTATACGCTCGTAACACGTCACTACGTCCGGCTTTGTTGGCCGATTACCTGACTCATGTCAGTATGCTAGACAAAACCGCAGTTGCCCAATTTGGACAAAAGTTGGACATACGGTTGGCCAACAATCTGCGCATGTGTATGAGGCTTTAGTCCATAGGGTTCAATATTGGGTTGGCCCACCCTTTGCAGCTATAACAGTTTGGGGTGGAGGAACTTGACTGGCCTGCCTCAACCCAACAGAACACCTTTTGGATGAATTATAACAGAGACTGCGAGCCAGGCCTTCTCGTCCAACTTCAGTGCCTGACCTCACAAATGTTCTTCTGGAAGAATGGTCAAACATTCCCATAAACACTCCTAAACCTTGTGGACAGCCTTCCCAGAAGAGGTGAACCTGTTATAGCTGCAAAGGGTGGGCCAACTCAATATTGAACCCTATGGACAAAGACTGGGATGCTATTAAAGTTCATGTGTGTGTTATTCTGTTGCTAAAGGTGTGTTCAACCGTGACTATGTCTCTGTATTTGTATATCATGCCTAATATGTGGTTGGTTCTGTTGTTTTGTGCTGTCTATATTGTAATCGGTAAAAGCTTTCTTTGCAAAAAAAAAAAAAAAGTTCATGTGCATGTAAAGGCAGGCGTACCAATACTTTTGGTAATATAGTGTATATAATGAGTGCATATCAATACAAATAAAAATCCACAGACAAGTGAAAAATTCAGTAGTAAGTCTTCTAAAGACTAAAAAAGTCCTGGAATGAAGTGTAAACATTCAGCCATCCACCAACTCTGTGAATATCTGTGAATATGAAGAGACAACCACAACACTTGTGCTCTTCACCACAAATGAGGTTGGCCTCTTACCAAATGTAAAAGATCCCCACCACAGAGATCAACCAGGCATGTAGTTAACAGACCTCCAGACATTCATCAGTGGTAATAATGAAACGCCAACTTAGGGCTTAAATCATTCCAAGGTTCAGCATGTCAGATCAGGCCGCATCCACACTCATGGAGAACAGAGGCCACTCATAGCGTAAAACCACCAAACTATTTATTTAAAACAGTTAACGGGTACTTACAGAAATGGAGGAAAATATCACAGCATGTACCAAAGCCTCACTGGTATCGACTCAGCGGGTGTGATGACGTCACAGTTTAAACCATGTTGCCATCAAACAGCGTTATCCCCCCTAGACATCATGACATGTCAACATCTTGATTTGGTGGGGTCGAGCAACAAGCTTGCATCTATTGGAGAGCATATCTCATCAGCCTTTATCCAGGGGCGTTTCTAGGTCTACAAAAGATCTGGGGCTAGGGCCCATAGCAGCAAAGTAAAGAAAGTCATACGCTTGAGTGGGCATACACATGTATATAATATACATGTGTGTGTGTGTATATATATGTATATATATATATATAAATATTGTTACATAGTTACATACCTGAGTGTGGATTCCCCTTACATCAGGGTCCCCAGAGAGACATACTTGCTAATTGCAGAACTGCACCCACCCGGTTAGAGACTCGGGGCTATGGGCCCCAGACTTGGGGCTATAGCCCCAATAGCCACCCCCTAGCAACGCCCCTGCTTTATCCCTCCCCAGCACTGGTCCTACCATGTAAAGATGTTCAAAACCATTAATCGCATGGAAGAGTTAGTTGCCTCAAGCAGAGACACTGATTTCACTGGGCTAAGTTCTCTACTACTTTGGAATATGAAGTTCTTTCCACATTGAGAGGTTTGATGTACAGTTCTTTTGAGGATGGCGACTGGGGTACTGGGTTGAGAGAGGGATGCTGACTTTCTACCTTGTCCAACTGGCGCCCTCTTAGCTATTCCCCTGTGCCACCCCTTCACCAACCACCACCACCACCACCTTTTTATTTTCTCGTTTGCTTGCGCTTTGTTTTTGAAATATTTTTAAAATGCATTCATACATTGGTGGACTTATTACCTCAGATGCATTCTGCACCTGTTGGATAGAACTTAATAATTACTGTAACTGAGCTTGGTTGGGGCCCCAGGTAATTCTGTGATTGGGGATACTTAATCGGCTTTAGTGTTTCATGAGTACTTGCAATAAACTGATTTTTGTTATTGTTTTACTGTCATATGCTGTGGCCTATCAAATGTTCACGTGTCTTTGTTTAAATACATAAATAAAGAGTGCAACCAAAAAAAAGGAACCCAAAACATATAAATCAGTTTTGGAAGCCATCACACATCTTTATAAATCTTTCTCGTGGAGATATAATCCTTTTAAAATGAATGCTCAGACCCTTGCAGGTGTGGATCACACTTAGACTGTATCTGAACTCAAGAACAAAAATGTAATATATTGCAGCAGTACCAGCCCTTGGATGTAGTAGCTGCATTTGTTTATTTTTTTCAGGCTTTTCCTCATTAATTTGTACCGGGTGATCCTGGCAGTGACACACTTTCTGTTCTAGTATGACAAGGCTCCCTCACTGCACTATATCTGTGCAAGAGCCATGGGCATTGCTAGCACCGGGCACCTAGGGCATATGCCCCACATCTGCTGGTGAATGCCCTGAGTTCTAACACCACGGCCATCAGTGTTTTTTCCTTACATACTATATATCACAGTGTCTCCTACTCTTGTCCCCTGCACTCTGTGTGTTATTTACTTCTGACCTCTGCATTCTCTGCTTTGTGCGTTACTTGCTCTTGACCTCTGCACTTTGTGCGTTACTTGCTCTTGACCTCTGCACTTTGTGCGTTACTTGCTCTTGACCTCTGTACTTTGTGCGTTACTTGCTCTTGAACCCTGCACACTGTGCATTACACTTACGCTTGACCCCTGTACAGTGTGCTTTATACACTCCTGTCCCCTGCACTCTCTGCATCGTTAGCACAATTTGAAATTCCAATATTCACCACAGGGTGCACTGCCTCATTCCTCTCTGAGGTTATGAGTAAGCCCTAACCACAGCGCAAAACACGTAGACTTTTACTATACTATCTGTGATGTCTTTTGAATGAAGGATCAATGAAGGGGAAGTGTTGCAGTGAATTCTGGATTTCTTTTGATTGTGTATCTGCAGATGAGCTGTGCTAGCACCTTTACCTAATCCCTGGCTATTCTGTGAATAGATGGTGGATCAGCTTTCTCTTCTGTGCCTCATTGCTCTCCTTTGGCTGCCCCAGAGGGCTTCCAGTCTATCACAATCCAAGCAGTGCCCCTGGTTTTCACCCTAGAACAGGGAGTGTTTTGGGACTATAACTTGCCCTCACTCCTCATTTTTGTAACTTGTGTGTGTGTGTGGGGGGGGGGGGGGTAGCTGTTCTGTAGTTTGCAGAGGAGCACTAGGGATGGTAACACTGTCCGAGATAACACTGCAGATTGCATAGGGCACAGGGCAACACTGTACTTCTGGTAGGATCAATAGGTATTTTTTGCACTTGCCAAACAGATATAACCCTTTAAACTATATATGTAACATACCTTTAGCCCCCGTTCACATTGGAGGGACTTATCATGCAATTTGAAAGGTCAAATATCATGGCGAGTCTCATCCTGTTGCCGGCAATCACACTGTTTAAATCAGTGCGGTGCCGATTTTGCAGTGCCACATCAATTTAAAAAAGTAGTACAATCACTTGTTTTGCCGATTTCGGGTGCAACTTGAATAGACATCTGTGTATGAAGCCGCACAGATGTCTTCAAAGTCGCAATGAGATGTGGCTTTGAAATCGAGCGATTTGAGGTGAAGGTGTATGATTTCAAAGCTGCAGTCAATGTGAACGGGGCCTTCGGGAGCAAATAAGGGAGGTTTATTGTTAAGGTTTATGCAGATGTTAAATAAGAAGATGCTGTTGTGTACTGTATGTCTGCTCACTGCCTATGAGGTAGAAAGGAAAAGAAAGGGGTAGCCCCTGGAAGTTGCACATCTAAGGTTTCCTAAATAGAGTGGCAACCTCAGCCTGGACTCCAACCAGGCCATGCTCCCAACGCGTTTCACTCCGCCCCCCAGAGCTTAGTCATGGGGATCATTAGGTAGACCTGCATGGTGCTGAGTTACAGATCAAAGCTAAGCAGGTGAAGATTTGCACCCATTCAGAACCTCGCGGTGCTGTTGTTGATGTACACATGGACATGTGACTGAGCTGAGAATGTTTGAATCAGGCATCTTTCACATCCATGTATGACAAACCCAAAGGGTTCGGCACTGGAAATCACTGACAATGTCAGCATATGCAAGGCATAAACCAATATGTGAACTGTAGATGTCTGGAAGTATACCATTAAAGTAATTGAATCCACTGTCCACTTGCATTGTCAATATATTTGAGCATGCTGACAATTATTTGACTGACATTGCTGACTTCCCTCACTTATCGGTTGTTTGCCAACCTGTTTGGGAGTCAGAATCAGAACCAGAGAAGCTCTTTGAATCTCCCAAGCTTATTTGCAGGTTTTAAAAGCAAATTGTAGTTTGTGTAACTGGCCCTTTAATTTGGTGCATTTGTTCATTCTTCACCCCCCCGCCTGAACGAATCTGAGTGCCATTGTACAGGGGGCCAGTGGTGTATCACTCACACAAATAAAATACATGTTAATGAAGCAGTGCTTGGCCACGGAGTACATTCTTCATGTAGCACACAGAAAATATTGTCCTTCTGTACATTAGAGTCAGGTCACCCCCTTCACCCAAATAGTGATTACAACATTTAGCATTAAGTAGAGTGCAGCTGACATGTGACAAAGATGTAAGTGCTCAGCGTGTTCAGTGAGAGGCTGAGTATACCGCTTATTAAAGCCGTACTGAGAAACACACTTCTGGTAATCTATCAGTTGTCACATCTATCTCTAACTTTCACAAACTGTCCTGGGCTTTGAAAATGAGTCCTGGAAAGTTTTTGCACCTATTAATATCCTTTTCAAATGTACATGTTTCTTAGCAAAGTTCTACCATTTCTGTTTGTTCGGTTATACTTTCCTTACTTTATACCTTCAATGTGGTTTGAAGTGATACTAAAGGATTTTTTTTTTTAATAACAAACATGTTATACTTACCTCCTCTGTGCAGTTGGTTTGACACAGAGCAACCCGGATCCTCCTCTTCTCGGATCTCCCGCCGGCGTCTTGGACTTCTCCCCAAAACCTTCAGCCATTATCACCACTTTGAAATATACGGTCTCATTAATATGTGTTCATGTTTTTAAAACATTGCTTCTGTGTATAATTGATCATTAAAAAATATGTTACCTCAAAATTTCATAAGCTCTAAGTCATGACTTACACAGGACTTTGACCCATTGGCAAACCGAGTAGTAGGGGAGAAAAGAAGGTAAGCATGTGCAGCTGGTGAAGTTGCCAAAAAAGTGAAGCTAATGCTTTTCCCTGCATGAACAAAGCAAATGTAGACTTTAAAGTGGTTGTAAACTCTTTACGACCACTTAAACCTACAGGTAAGCCTATAGTAAGGCTTACCTGTAGGTACCAAGCATATCTCCTAATCTTGCATAGTTCAGGTGATATGTACTGTAATAGCATGTGCCGACGTCATCGGCACATGCGCACTGAAGAAACGGCCCGAGTGTGCTGTTTCTAAAGTGACTGTGCTGTGACCTGCAGCACCCACGCGCATTCACGGGAGTGATGACATCACGGCTCTGGCCAATCGCAGCGCCGGAGCCCGTGAACTTGGAAGAAGCATGTCACCGGTCACAGCGGTGTGCAGGGACCGCTGCAACAGCTTCGTTCTAAGGTACATATTTCATAATGAGCTAGTATGTGATGCTACTAGCTCATTATGCCTTTGTCGTGCAGGTTTTTTTTTCGTTCCCTAGGTTTACAACCACTTTAAGGATCCATTCACAATTGTGTGACTTGTCATGCAACTTTGGACATCAAAATGCGACTTAAAGTTGCAGCAACTTCAAAGCAGTTCATGCTCTACTTTGGTCCAACTTTCATGCGACTTGAGGGCCATAGACTTCAATGTTAACCCTCAAACGTTGCATGAAAGTCATATCTGAATGTTATACAATGCAAATGTTGTACAACAGTTGTCCATTATCACTGGTCCAATCCAAAGTTGTATCCCAAGTTGCACCTATCCATAGTTGCACCTAAGTTGTACTCCAAAATCGGCACAACTTTGAAGTGTGAATGGAGCCTAAAGTGGAACTGAATCCACCCATAATTGACAGCCAAGTAAGCAGTGTTGCCAATCTAACAAAATGAAATTTACTGACACGACACCCAAAATTTACTGCCACTCTCAATGACACTGACAGCAATGTGCAGCAGCATAGATGATCATGGCACCTCACCGACATGGCTTGTCCCTTCCTGAGTCAGTGACAGTCTCTCTCCACGCCAAGTGGTCCCTTCAGTCCAAACAGCACTGACAGTTCTGCTCCCAGCTTGCCTTGCTCCCATTCTGCAGACCCACACACTCGACTCTGGCCGCTCCACTTGGCTCCCTTGCACATGACATCACATGACATGCTCAGGCACCGCCTCCGCCAGAGCCACCCAAACACACTAGCAGGAACTCAAATGGCCTTGGCCCGAGCGTCACAGCCATATTTTAACTGGCAACCTTTTCCTGTCACTGCCATTTACTGGCAGGAGAAAAGTACTATTTTTTTACTGGCTGCCAGTAAAAATACTGATGGTTGGCAACACCACAAGCGAGCTGCCATCTTAGCCTCTATTTGATCTGCAGCTGCCATGGTGCTGCCTATGTGATCCACTATGACACCAGCCATTTGCTGTGAACAAGGCAGAAGTGCCAAAACGTTAGCCTGTTCTTTTACCCATGGCTGATACGGAATAAACAAATTGCATCCAGTCTTCAGAGTGCCAGTTCATCCTTTAAGATACACAATTATTGAATGCGGAGGATTGGAAGGCTTCCGAGAGCCAGAGCACCTAAACTGCTGACCTAGGAAGGTAATTCCTCTCAATCTATGAGTAGCTGTGAAGTTAGAGCGCTGCTTTCTATGTGGATCTACCAGCCATTTGATGGTTTGACAGTTTTATTGAGAACTGACATAAGCACAGTAGTAACTTGAAATCTTCTTTCAGACGGGGTGGACTCCGTTCTGATCAGCAGGGGATCCGCTCACAAATTCCCTGATGATCGAAGTAGAGCAGGCGGATGACACATCGATGTCCTCCTAGTTTCTGCAGAGTGGACATTGACAAAGCCTGCTCTGCTCTATGGATGGCCAGGTGTCAACTGACTCCACTGTGCATTTACAACTGACTACCCTCCAATGCGAGCCACCTAAATGGAAGAGGACAGAAGCCCCTTTTAGCCGACCAGATTGGACCCAGAGGTAGTCTGTATACACCTGCCTGTCCATAGGGGTAAATGGACCACCTGATCATGTCCACCTGGAAAATTGTGTGAAAGGCGCCTAACCATTATTCAATGGGTGCCATAAATGTAACTGTTTTGGGAAACAGTTACATTTTTGGGTTTAGCTCTGCTTTACATTAAACACTTTAATAATAACAAAACATATGCACTATTTTCTGTGTCAGAGATTTTTGCTAAAACCTTGAAAATAACAAGTGAAGTAACAATAGAGGACTCCAGACATTACATTTTGGTCAAGACTGCTTTTGTAATAATATATGTACAAGTAACTAAACCGGGGTACACACTATGCAGTTTTTTTTTCATTCAACCAACAGGTTGAACAAAAAAAAACCTGACAGATCTGCTCAACACAAGCGATGTTTGATGTGAGGATCTCTCCTGCTGAGACAATGGAGTTGATTTAGTAAAGGCAAAAAGACTGTGCACTTTGTAAATGAGGGAGAGCTCTGCTCATTTCCATCATCCAATCATGTGCAAGCACAAATGCTTTTTTTTTATTTTCCTTGCACGTGATTGGGCACTCTTTGAAAAGTGAAGCCTTTCCTCATTTACTAAGCTCTGGAGCAACTGCACTTGCAGAGGGCAACTGCACTTTACAAAGTGCACAGTCTATTTACCTTTAGCAAATCAACCCCATGGTATTCTGACAGGATGACCCCCACCAGAATACACTGATCAGTGATTGCAGCCATTGGCTTGAATGCTGGTTCTCCAGCATGCCTGTTCAACAGAAGCTGGTTGTTATACCAGCCTCTGTAGAACAGACAGCTGTACAGATGGGCCAGAAGTTTTTGGCTCATGTGTACCTGGATTATTGATAATCAGAATTCAAAGAAGAGCAATGACTACTGGTGTTTTTAGGGCAAAGAATGTATAGTGAGACCCAGTGGCATCGGGGGGGGGGGACTGACCCAGGCCCCAAGTGGCCCCCCAAAACGCCCCGGGTCTCGTATTGCTCATTGAGAATTATTAGCCCCGAGTCCTAAGGCCTCAAGTTGGCCATGAATTCGGGGCTATAGTATGCAGTTTGCACACATCCAAGGCCGGACTGGCCTACTGGGATAGCGGGAAATCTCCCGGTAGGCTTCCTGCCCTGAAGCCGTTCTTAGGTGGCACCGAAGCTCAGTTGCCAGAGTCCTCCCCTTCCTCCTCTCCTTGTTTTACATCACAGACAGAGGGTATCTCCTACTGTGTCACGGAGCGTAGGTCTGAAATGTTTGGCGGCCGCTGTAACAAAGTCCCGCTTCCTAGACCGGCTTCTGCGATAGAGGGAACACTGATCCAATTGAATCAGTGGGACATGTATCATAGGAGCTGGTCTAGGAGGTGGGACTTTGTTACAGTGGCCGCCGGGATATTCAAATCCAAGCTCAGACCGCAACACAGCGGGAGATCGCCACTCTGTGTGTGTGATCCATCCAGGCACTTGCATGCTGAATTGGTGGGCATTGGTAGGCTGCATTGATGGGCACTGGTAGGCTGCATTGATGGGCACTGGTAGGCTGCATTTATGGGCATTTGTAGGCTGCATTGGTGGGCACTGGTAGGCTTTATTTATGGGCACAGGTAGGCTGCATTGATGGGCACTGGTAGGCTGCATTGATGGGCATTGGTAGGCTGTATTGATAGGCACTTGTAGGCTACATTGGGGTGCACTGGTAGGCTGCATTGGTGGGCACTGGTAGGCTGCTTTGATGGGCACTGGTAGGCTGCATTTATGGTCATTTGTAGGCTGCATTTGTGGGTACTGGTAGGCTGCATTGATGGGCACTGGCAGGCTGCATTGATGAGCACTGGTAGGCTGTATTGATGGGCACTGGTAGGCTGCATTGATGGGCACTGGTAGGCTGAATTGATGGGCACTGGTAGGCTGTATTGGTGGGCAATGGTAGGCTGCATTGGTGGGCACTATGAGGCTGCATTTGATGGGCACTGGTAGGCTGCATTTGATGAGGCTGCATTGACGCATTGATCTCTTGTATCATGTCTGCAGTCTCTGATCATCTCTTGTATCATGTCCGCAGTCTCTGACCATCTCTTGTATCATGTTTGCAGCCTCTAACCATTTCTTGTATCATGTCCGCAGCCTCTAACCATCTTGTATCATGTCCACAACCTCTGACTATTTCTTGTCTTTTATCATGTCTGCAGTCTCTGAGGGGGAGTCTGGAGAGGAGTCAAGAGTGGGAATGCCGCCAGGATGGGGGTCATGGGAGAAGTCAGATGTGTGTGGACTGTGGAGAGGAGACTATAGGATAAAACCAGAGCCACCAACCTGGAGCTGTCTGACTGAACCCTGCACGGTGCACCTGAGAGGAGGTCAGTGACAGTGCCGCCAGGGGGCACTGATATAAAGGTTTCCCCCTTATATCAGTAACCCCCTACCTTACATTAGTGTATTCTTTCTGTGGAAGGTGGTCTCTGGTCACCAGAGTCCCCCCTCACATTCCCAGAGTTCCTGGGGTCCCCCTTGATTGCTCCACTTTTACCACTTTTAACACGAATTTGCTCTTAACTATATATATATATATATATATAAAGCCTTATGTGCTTTCATATCTGTCTTATATACAATACACTCTTCAAATGTGCTTTAAAATGCATGGTTTTCCCTTTTATGAACAATAAAATAATGACGTTATGCTGTTGGGCTGGTATAAAAATGCTATGGAGCTGATATGAAATTATTTCCAGGGCTGGTTTTTATTCCCAGTCCGGCTCTGCACACATCACTGCTCACTCACCAGACAATCCCAGAACGATAATGACAGAAACCAAATGAACAATTTATTGAGGGGGAAGGGGGGGGGGGCTGGTTACACCGGCTTTAGTGTGGCCTCCATCCAGTTCCGGTTCTGGCTTCTGGGTCTGTTTTAAAGCCCTCCCCTTCCCTCTGCATCTGCTGTGCATTGGTCTGCCGCCCATGGGACAGCACAGCAACAGGCCGCAGCAGCACACACTCCACAGCCAGCTCAAGTGAGCCCTCAGCCCAGACATTGGGCAGGGGTGAGGGGGGGCATTGAGTGGAGCTTGGCCTGGAAAGGTTATCAAATTTACCTTTGGGCTGAATTTTCTGGTCTTTTTTAAGTCATAATAGGGATAGTATCAGAGCAGCCAAGTGATTGGATCCTTTTTGTATGGCGATTGTGTGTTCCTTGTGTCAACCCACCACTTTGGATTTCTCCTCAAAACCTGTTTGCTCTCCAGCCAAAACAAATCTAGAGCTTGAATGTTTTGGGCTTGTTGTTTAAAGGACTTTAGACACCATAAACCACCCCCCCCCACCCCCCTGGTCGCCAGCTCACTCACCCAGTGCTGGCCCTGGTCTGACAGGTGAAGACGGCGGCTTCCCCCTCAGTCTCCTCCGCTGTGTTTCAGCTCCGTGGGTCGGGCTTCCCATGCGTTTCCTTGGCATCACAGCGGCCATACTTCTCCTTCCTGCTCATAAGCCAATAGGATGGCTTCTCCTTTCGGCCAATCCTGATTGGCCGGGAGGAGAATCAGTGTGACAATAGCAAATATTCATTCGCTGTTGTCACACAACTGTGTGGGCTCAGGGCACAGTGCTCTGTGCCTTGAGCCCGCCCTTTTTTGAAACCTATTACAGTCTCCGGCTATAATCACGTGCTTCAAAAAAATACATTGAAATCCATGTGTCCGGTGCCCTGCATGTAGATTATGGGGTCGGATGCATGGATAGGGGGGTGCCGGCCTGTGCCCCTAATGGAGGGACTGCCACTGGTTTCTAGGTATTCTGTAAAGCACTGCGTTATATGCATACAACCTAAAATTAATCTAAAGCCGAAACTTTGTTTTAGCATTAGGTAGAATAAGGAATGATTGGAACTCCTGTCAGAGTCCCAGTCGCTGGATTTAAATGGAGGAAACAATCTAAAATTTCACAAGAACAGGTATAGAGATTTCCTTTTACTTCCTGTTGTATATACAGGACAAGAAATGAAAGGAAATCCCCCCAATGAGGGAAAGGGGGCAAAGTAAAAAATTCTTAAAGCATTCACTACTCTATTCAAAATACAAAAAGAAACAATTGTATGCATTAGTTAGACTTTAAATAAGGGAAATACAGTAAAATAGTCTTTTGAGTCAGTATGGCATTACCATCAAAATGTCCCGGCAGATTACGATAAAATGTTACCCAGGATTTGCATGCAGTGTAATATATGATGATCTTTAGTAAGAGTTAGTAAAAGCAATAATCTACGCAAACTAGTGACCACCGTGAATCATGAACAGACAGTTACAGGTAATACGCGAAAAATTTGAATATTGTGCAAAAGTTCATTCATTTCAGTAATGCAACTTAAAAGGTGAAACTAATATATGAGATATAATAGACAAGCAAGACCTCAAAAATATCCCTAGTCGCTGAATAGGTCTAAATCTGCGCCAAATTAACTTAAATAGTACAGAAGGGCATAAATAAAAATATGAGCTGCTACTTTAACAAACAATAGATAGCAAGAAGATATAAAGTCAGCGAACCAACAGTAGCCCTAATAGAGAGTACAATAAAGAAAGTGCTTAGTAATCATAAAATCTAAATACAGTCCACTTTTTTAACCCTCAATGTGGAAAGGGTGAGTCAATACAACGCCAGCACAAGCGTCCAATTTAGGAACAAGAGAGAAATCTTCTGTCCAATGTCCACCACCATACACCACGTGACCGTGACCAATCAGGTGTGCGATAACCCCCACAGGAGAGATTCTTACCAGAGGTATATGCTAGGCACTCTCATGCTCTAGCAAATATCGCCTGTTGCGCTACCCTGTGCACCAGCTGATCCTGGGTCTCAGTCACTGATCAGATTCACGATGTAAGGCAAAGCTCCAAATGTGGGATCATAAAAATGACAAGGATCGCAACATAGTGTAAAAACGTTTCATGATATTTAAACATCTAAAACCATAAGAGGCAGTCCTCCCAATGTAGAAACTCTTACCAGAAGGTATGAGAAAGGTATGAGAAAGCAGGCACATAATGGCACTAGCAGCGCACACTGCGGACTCCGACCATCCCAGGACTTGTTTCAGACCCACGGCGGCGTTCCTCCCCAACGCTCCACCCCCTCCGTCCAGCGGTGAGAAGCGAGCAGCAGGAGAGTTCGCAGATTGCTGAAGTGAATGAAAGCCGTCCTAGCCAATCAGGTTATCGCACACCTGATTGGTCACGTGGTCAGAGGCATAACTAGAACCTTCAGGGCCCTGGTGCAAGAAATTATGAAGGGCCCCCCTGAGCCCTGGCCAGGGCCCTTCCCTCTTCTCGCTGATCCTGGGGCCCTTTATTCCCATCACGGGTCCCTTTATTTTGGTCCCGGAGCAGCACCATTTCACAAGTTCTGCAGGTCCCCTTACTGCCATCTTTGGGCCTCCCCATGGTGGTGAAATGCAACCTTCGCAATCCTGATAGTTCCCTCACTGGCGTCAGTAGTTTTTAATTTTTATTTAATTTTCTTTTTACTTATTTCTTTTGCAATTTTATTTTTATTATTATTTACAGATGTTTTTAGGAGCTCTGTTGAGGGGCTTTGATGAGATATCAGGGGTCTAAACAAACCTCAGCTCTCAATCTCCATCTGTGGAGCCTCAGCTGCACACGATTGGACAGGAATAGTTGAGTACCGAGCCTCCCATTCATTCAGAAATGGAAGTATAGCAAAAATAATTTACTATGCTTCAGTTATGAATGAACCAATTGGTACCAATCACTGACTCTGTCCATTCAGAAAAGGAAGGAGCCGGTAAATGACAAATAAACCGACCCATTCTCATCTCTCCATCATGACACATCTTCTACAGCAGCTGGCAGGAGAGAGGAGGGGGGGGAAGACAGCAGCTTTGTGGGGAACCAGGGAAGCACATAGGGGCCCTGGGAACAGCAGAAGACAAGTAAACTGGATAGGAGGGGCTGCGGGGGTAGCATATAGAGGAACCAATCCCCTCCATTAGGAGGAAAAGGGAGGAGATTGGTTCCTCTAAATGCCGCCCCCGCCATCCCTCCTATCCAGGTGTACAAAGGAGGAACAGGGGCTCCCTGGAGCATGGGGCCCAGTTGCAATCGCAACCCCTGCAACCCCTTTCGTTACGCCCCTGCACGTGGTGTATGGTGGTGGACATTGGACAGAAGATTTCTCTCTTATTCCAAAATTGGACGCTTGTGCTGGCGTTGTATTGACTCACCCTTTCCACATTGAGGGTTAAAAAAGTGGACTGTATTTAGATTTTATGATTACTAAGCACTTTCTTTATTGTACTCTCTATTAGCGCTACTGTTGGTTCGCTGACTTTATATCTTCTTAATATATCAGATAGACTCATTACATGCAACGCAAGATAGTTCAAGCCGTGATTTGTAATAATTGTGATGATTATGGCTTACAGCTCATGAAAACCCCAAATCCACAATCTCCGAAAATTAGAATATTGTGAAAAGGTGCAATATTCTAGGCTCAAAGTGTCCCCCTCTAATCATCTAATTAAGCCATAACACCTGCAAAGGGTTCCTGAGCCTTATGTTGGCTGTAAGTTTTTTTCACTTTTTCTGATCACATTAATATCTAGATGTTATTGTATAAAAATGCAAAAGTGTTTAATGCTTTGTTTAATAGTGAACAATTCGTCTTCACACAACCAGTGAAACTTTCATAGAAGAAGTAAAGCGTCAGAGGGACGGCACATTACCTTGGTCTTTGAGTATTTCCTGTCCCCCCTCCATAGGTTGAGACAAACTTCAAAATGACATTTGTTTGCCATGTACACCCCAGTCTAGTAGACGCAGAAAAGTTATTTATGACTGCTGAAACCACAGCAAAAATGCAACCCAGAACTTATGGCCAAAGAGAAGTTCTCTCTGTGTGAAAGAAAACTTTATAGCATTCCAAATTATAGCTTTCAGAAATACAGTATATTTGCCATTTTTCATTTCTCAAAAAGGGAGGCTGAAGTCTTTTTCGGGTTTTTAGATTTGAAAGTGATCAGCTTCTTGTAAATAAACGTATCAATGTGTTAATGTATTCAAAATGTTTTTTCATATTTGTATAGGCACACAAGGGAAGTAAGTACTAGTTAGTTACATACTGTGCTGCTTGCTTGCTTAGCTTTGCTGCACAATGACTTACCTTGGTGATTGACTCTCGTTGCAAGTGTACCAGACAATCTGTGCTCTCCAATAAGAAATACCTGATTATCACATGATCAAGGCTACCTCAGTATTAGGTCTTTTCAGGTAACTTGTTCACACTAGCTGCGGCTCGCAGTAGGGGGTCCCATGCGTCCCTGTACACCATTTCAGGTGCGAATCAGGTCCAAATTTGTGGCTGAATTTGCACCTGAAACAGAGCCAAAGACGCACAGGACCCTTTTCCAGTGCACTCTGCAGCCGCCCTGGAGCTGTGTGAACTGGCTACATTGAGAGCCGGTCACAGTCTCCTCTCATGCAAATTGGATGCGGGGAAATCCGATTCGCATCAGTGTGAACCCAGCCTAAGTGTTTTTGTTCCACTCATGGCAAAAAAATTCTATTTTTTTTTCCTGTAAATGGAATAGTATTGTGTATTAGTTTGAATTGTAATGGTAGATCCTCTTTGGCATAGTTTTAACCCATAGAAACATAGTAAAGTGACGGCAGAAAAAGACAAAGCAGTCCATCCAGTCTGGCCTTTTTTTTTTTTTTTTTCCTTAACTTTATTGTCTGAGTATAGGTCTATGTTTGTCCCAAGTATGTTTGAAGCCATTTACTGTTGACTGTCTCACTACCTCTGTTGGTAGTTTGTTCCAAACATCAACCACCCTTTCAGTAAAATTCCTTCTTTTCTCCAGACTGTACATATTAAGTTCCTGAAGTCGCTCTTGATATGTTTTATCCCCCAAACCTTTCACCAAGTTTGTTACCCGTCTCTGGACTCATTCTATCTTATCAATATCTTTCTGTAAGTTAGGTCTCCAGAACTGGACATAGTATTCTAAGTGAGGTCTCACTAAAGATCCTGCTGGTGATCCCTCTAGTGATAACTAAAGATCTATATAGCTAAATCAGGACCTCCTTCCTCCTGCTGGTACTTCCTCTACTGATAACTAAAGATCTATATAAGAGAATCAGGACTTCCTTCCTCCTCTCCCTTTGATAAATAAAGATCTATATAGGGGATTCAGAACCTCCTTCCACCTGCTGGTGATCCCTCTAGTGATATTTAAAGATCTATATAGGGGAATCAGAACCTCCTTCCTCCTGCTGGTGGTCCCTCTAGTGCTGCATCCTATAATTCTATTTGCTTTTCCCACTGCCTGGTGACAGTGTTTGCTTATTTTGCAATCATCTGAAATAAGTACCCCCAAATCTTTTTCTTCTGTATTGCTGTAGTCATGGGTTGTAAAGTAACAGCTAATCAGGATCTATAGTGCGGTGATGTGACTTTAGTCAAGTTAATTTTATCTGGTTTCTGTGGGTACTGTACTTTGCACCTAGGGACAACTCACACTATTGTGTTACATGACTTATTGCGATATAGTGCCATTCATTCAGAATGGTACCCCAAGCACCTAGCCGGTGGACTGACATGCATTGCTGTCTACGGCCAGACGATGCCGTATTTGTCTTTTTGTTGGGTAAGCAAGCCTATTCGAATGATTGGGCTGCCGTAATGCAATACATGTTAACATGTGGCATAACGTGGCACAATAGTGTGAATTGGTCCTTAGGCCTCATCCACACTGGCCGGATCCAGCTGTCCGTTTACTCCCCTCTGCCCTCCGATCCGATCAAACGGAAGAAAATACGTTTACATCCGACTGCCCATAGAGGAGAATGGAGGGTCCTGAAAAAGACCAGGCAGACCCAATCGGACCCCTTGTGTGGAAGGGACCTAAGTGTTTTGCTTAACAGAACAAAGATACTGTTTTACTTTACAGAACAAGAAATGTTTTATTTAGCTTTTATATTTATTTTATTTACTGCAGGCACTTATATATAGTGCTGTCAATTTTCACAGTACTATATATTGTACATTCACATCTGTCTCTGTCCTCAAGGAGCTTACAATCTAAGGTCCCTATCTCACATTTATACATATACTAGGGCCAATTTGGATAGGTGCCAGCCTACCAGCATGTCTTTGGAGTTTGGCGGAAAATTTGGAGGCACAGTTTATATGCTTTCTTGTAGCTTTTACTACCTGCATGTTTATATCTTTCTATGGGTTGTTTCTTTCAGGAATGTATTTGTATCATCAGTCAAAGAAGTTAATTTTTGTTAAGCATGGGATTCAGCTGGTAACCCAGATAAAGGATATTTGTACAGGGGTCACAGGTGGTCGCCATTGCGACCCGACCCCTGCTCTAGGGGGCCCGTTTGGCTCCCCTGTACGCCTGGAAAGGAGAGTGGCAGGGAGGTGGCATTTAGAGGAACCAATCCCTACATGCAGCCGCTGAATGCCCATTTCCCCTCCTCTCCCTCCCGCAGATATTCAACGGCTGCAGAAGGGAAATGGAGTGCATCGATTCCTCCACATGCCACTCCCGCCGCCTCCCTATCCCTGTCCTGCTGTCCCAGGCATTGTGTTCAACTGTGTTTACTATGCCTCAGTTTATTAATGAATGTCTGTTCATTCATTCTGTGCAGCTGATGAATCTGTCCTTAGTCCCTTTCTCTGTCTCAAAAGTCAGGGGCCGGGGGGCCCTTCATGATTTCTTGTTTCGGGGCAAGGAACACCATAGAAGTGAGATAATCAGAAAAAGAATGAGTGATATTTTAGATACAGATAGTGTTTTACATAACAATACCATCTTCTGGAAAAGCTGTGAATTGTCCTGTAACATCTAACAACTGTAACTCTCCACAGAATTCCTTGAAGATTTCCATGCTGAGGGCAGGGAATGCGTCAACTGTGGTGCAATGTCTACGCCTCTGTGGAGACGAGATGGCACTGGACACTACCTGTGTAATGCCTGCGGACTGTACCACAAAATGAATGGAATCAACAGGCCACTTGTGAAGCCTCAGAAAAGGCTGGTAAGAGACCTCCCTTAAATTGCAAGAAAATGGGTAGATTAAATTGAATGAAATGTTAGTGATGTGTTTCACAGATTTCAGCCTAGTGCTTAGATATCCTAAAGAAAACCTGTAAGAAGATAAACATGGGGCTGCCATTGAAGATTTGTTTTAGAAGTATAATCTCTGTGGCCGTTGTCCTGACCTTTGCTACTAATTAAAAGCGACACTTCCTGAGGATGGATGGTTGTAGATGCTGCTGTAAACTGCTGTCTTGAGAGACACCAAGATGTCAGCCTTTCCTAAAGGAATGGTAGCAGTAAGTGGTGGAAATCCAGCTAATTCAATTGGTTCTTTCTCTAAAGTTGGCCATAGAAATTTCAAATGGAAATTCTTAGGAAATCTATTCCAATATTTAGAATGGAAATTCTTGGGAAAAGTCTTTGGACAAATTGTGTGAAAATTCTCAGAACATTCTCAGAATTTTTAAATGTCGTTTGAAAGCTTTTGTAAAATTTGATTTTGGAATAAATGGGCTTTACCGAACAAAAAGCACATTGTTAGAAATTCGTTAAATTTTTGCATCCTGTTCCTTTGAATTTTTTCGTCACTGTGGTTGAAAATGAACATTGATTTGACCCACTAATGTTTAGAAAAACTAACAAACTTTCTTAGAACATTCTTTTCCTTAAAAGAGAAGTACAATCATACTTACCTAGGTGGATGAAGCATCATTTCTATTTTTGTCCCTTGCTGGCAGGCAGGAGCGGCCGAAGGCTCTCAGCAACTCACTGAGAGCCTGAGCCGGGTGCTGGTCCAGCCATGTGGGTGGATCCTGACCATATGGTCGCGTTCTTTCCCGAGCCTGGACCGGCTCTTTGACGTCAGCCAACAACTGGCTTCAGCCTGACATCTGCTGAAAACAAGTTACAGGAGTGCAGAACAAACTTCTCCTTTAAGCCGGCAATAGATGGATGGAATCTAGGCTGGGTCAACAGGGACAAGCCGAGATTTGATCCATCTATGGGCAGGTTGCCTGCTTAAGAATTTTGGTTCGAAATTCTACCCATCTATGGCCAGCTAAAGACAAGTCTGCGTGGCTTGCACAGCAACAACATCCAATATAAACCATTGCCCGATCCAATGAAAATCAGCCAGTTCTTTAGTCAATCATCTTGCATGCATGGGTTGGCCATACAAAGCCTAATTTTTGGAAGCAATGCAGCTTGTTTTAGCATTACTTGAAGAAATCTTACAATATGTATGTTTTTATAGTTTAACACTCAGTCATTTGCTAGTTCCAGAACAGTTTGGCATTGCAAATAATAACCAAAAAAGGCGTATGGTTTTCACAGCTTAGTGAATTAGGCAAAGACATTATACTGGGGAAAAAATCCTGCAGTGTTCCATTGCTTCTATTGCTGCTATGACTGCTAAGCGAGCTGCTTTTAGCCCTGACACGAGCCAGGGGAGGTGTCCATAGTACACCTTTGAAACGACAGTTGCTTTAGATTAACACCAAGAATTGCAGATTTTTTTCTGAGGTGCTAGATATTTTCCATATAGATTGATGTGTGGGGCTAATGAGGTTGTCAAAGGCAGTGATCTGGAAAAGCTGCAGTCTATAAAATCGCTTTACTAAGTCCTCTCTGGAGCATTAGTTAGTGACGTTGTTATGAGCTTCTGGAGAATCCATCTACATTTAATGCAATGCAGCAAAGAGCACCAACAATAGGCCTTGTATGAATGTGTATTAAGGAGTAGAATGTTCATGTTGGCTTTTTATATTATCTAACCTGTGCCAGGAAGATTTTCAGGCATAAACCCATTTTTGTTAATGTACACTGCATTAACAAACTGACCCAAACTTTCATCCTAGTATTATTTTTGTGCCGCTGGATGCTCCTATATGGCTAATCTCCATGGTAGCCAGTATTCATATTTACTGAAAGACCCAGAATCTGAGTTTGCTAACAATGCAGTGTGTTTTCTCATTCATAACACTACTCAACATAGTAGTATGAGGTTGCCCAGAATTATGCAACAAAAGGTCCACCCAGAAGCACTTTGGAAAGCCTGCTTGAATCTTGCTGCAGTGTGTAAACCTTAGATTCATTTTAAACTCGATACACTTGCAGTGACAATTGAGTTGATTTACTAAAGACAAATAGACTGTGCACTCTGCAAGAGCAGTTGCTCCAGAGCTTAGTAAATGAGCAGAAGCTCTGCTTTCTTCCATCATCCAACCATGTGCAAGCAAAAATACTGTTTTTTTAATTTTCCTTGCAAATTATTGGGTATTCATTGCAACGATAAGCCTTACCTAATTTACTAAGCTCTGGAGAAACTGCAATTGCAGAGTGCAACTGCATTTTGTGATGTGCACAGCCTTTTTGCCTTTAGTATATCAACCCAAATGTTTCTTGAATGGCATTAGCAGCTCTGATTTTATTTGCTGCTTGGAAGTGCAGTTTCAGCCATAGACACTGAGCAGTAACCACATGTCCAAATATGTAGGCTTTTGGTTTTGTGGACAGCCCCAAAGGAAGCCAGGAGCAGCATTTTCTTCAGGAAAGGTAAGTATTTCAACCTTTCTACTACTCTTTGTATAATGGTTAGCATTGGCAGCACTAAGGTCCTCGGTCTGAATTCCAACCAGGATACTACTTTGCATGTTCTCCCCCGTGCTTGCATGAGTTTCCTCCGGGTACTCCAGTTTCCTCTCACACTCCAAAGACATTCTGGTAGGTTTATTGGCAGCTGTCTAAATTGGCCCTATTATGTGTATGTATACATGTGTGGCAGGGACCTTAGATGTTTTTCCACTCAACTGTTTTCAGTGCTGGCTGCAGAGGAGTAAAGAGGAGCAAGGAAATGCAAGTAAGGTGAGTATAGGAGTGGGAGCCAAGGGATGCCCTTTGCAATGACACTATCACACAAGAGCATTGGGGTTGACATTGGGATTGATTTACTAAAACTGGAGAATCTGGTGCAGCTGTGCATGGTAGCCCAGGCCTCAAAATTGCCACTAACCTACTCGCATTTGGCGAGTGGAAATTAGCTGAGGACGAGTGTGGAGCCACATCGGAGGGGGGAGGGTGGTTGCGAGGTGGGAAGGGAGCCGATTTTTCCTCCCAGCCTGCTGCCCCCCCCCTTCATTCTCTTAGCAGGGCCAGAAGTTACAGCTGGCACTTGGATGCCAACCCGTCCAGTTAGTATCCTCTCCCTTCAGGTCTTCCCCTATCATGCCTAACCTGTCACCACCTCTTCACTGTCCTCCACACGCCAGCATTACCTCTTCATTCTCCACTCTACCTGCTTCTGTTCTCCAACCAAGCAATGAGTACAGCGGCCACAGGACCGCATATCATCAGTGCGCTCACACCGGTCCCCATGCACACTGATAAAGCTGCATTGATGGGCACTGATGAGGCTGCATTAATGGGCACTGATGAAGCTGTACTGATGAGGCTGCATTGATTGTCACTCACGAGGCTGCACTGATGAGGCTGCATTGATGGGCACTGATGAGGCTGCATTGATTTGCATTAATAGGCTGTATTGATGGGTACTGATGAGGCTGCATTGATGAGCACTAATAGGCTGTATTGATGGACACTGATGAGGCTGCATTGTGGGCACTGATGAGGCTGCAATAATGGGCACTGATGAGGCTGCACTGATGAGCGCTGATGAGTCTGCATTGATGGGCACTGATGAGACTGCATTGATGGGCACTGATGAGGCTGCATTGATGAGCACTAATAGGCTGTATGGATGGGCACTGATAGGCTGCACTAATAGGCTGCATTGATTTGCACTGCTAGGCTGCACTGATGGGCACTGATAGGTTGCATTGATGGGCACTGATAGGCTGCGCTGATGGACACTGATAGGCTGCATTGATGGGCACTGATAGGCTGCATTGATGGGCACTGATAGCCTGCATTGATGAGCACAGGTGAGGCTGCAATGATAAAGTTGATGTTCTTAATATTTATTTTTGTTCCTTAATTCTGCATAAACATTTAATAGTGTCATTTCATGAGATAATTTATGAGGGCGTGTTTAGGGGCAGGGTAGGGGTTGGGTGGGGCAACTGGTGATGAGTAACTCTTAAGGCCTGGTTAGTAGATCAGGAATTTTGAGCCCTGTCGTAGCCAACCAGCTTCTAACTTCAGCTTGTTCAATTAAGCGTGGATGATGAAACCTGGAAGCTGATTGGTTTTTATGTAGAGCTGCACCAGATTTTGCACTCTTCAGTTTTAGTAAATCTCCCCCATTGTCTCTTTAAAGCCCAACTCAAGCCACACCTTGTTTTTCCAAATGTTAGAACCTCTCACGTTTTTATTGCTGTTTTCCATTGGGTAGATTCCTTTTACTTCTTGTGTGTTCACTGGAATTAGAATTACATTTTCCCAACAATGACACAGGCAACAAGATAATCAAGAGAAATCTCCTGACTCTTTACAACTCTTTAAAACTGAAAGTCTTGTGTGAAGTTGGGCCTTACAGCAGTGCTTTAGGTAGGCACACATTCACACGAAGAGCCTGTTCACACATGCTTTGTGGTAATGTGCAGTGAAACTCTCATGCTACAACATGCGGCACCTTAATCATTTTTAATCACCCCAGCACACCTTTGCAATGCACCTGAGCTGTAGTATACCACAGTTTCCCAGCAATGATCTATCTTTCTTGACAAATTAGTCCTAATTTTGTTTAGTCAGTCTCTTGCCAGGCAGCGTTGCTACATTGGTGACCTCACTTTTCTCCATTACAGTGAAGAACAGACCCATTTCTAGTATCGTAAAGGGACAGCGGTCCACTGATTAGGTCATCCCTCAGCAATCTCCCTCTCTGTGTTAGTACAGTCAGCATACCACCTCCCAACTTTCTGAGATGGGAATGAGGGACACCTATTAGCAAAAGTATATAGGTATAGGACAAAAGAGTTATAAAAAAAATTATCAGTTAAACCTACAAGTTGTTTTTTTTTACCACTACCATTCCTTTATTTTGGCTTTTGAAATATCCAAGTGCAGCAATTTGGAAATTGGATAAAAGGTTTAGCACTGGGAAACACTTTTTTGATAGATAAATAGTGCATTTTATATACAGATATATGCATGAGACCAAAATGAGGGACACATGAGGATGAAAGAGGGACAGAGGGACTTTGTTCCAAATCAAGGACAGTCCCTCAAAATCAGGAATCAGGGACAGTTGGGAGCTATGCAGTCTGACTGACTCAGAGTGCTGGCCCTTCTTCCCTCTTCTAGTCTAAAATCTGCTCTGTGGAGAGTAGTATAAACTTGGGAGTTGTAAAGTCAGAAGGTTTTTTTTATCTTAATGCATTCTATACATTAAGATAAAAAATCTTCTGTGTGAAGCAGCCTGCCCAGCACCCCCCAATTACTTACCTGAGCCCCTTCTCTCTCCAGCGATGTCCACGAGTGTCTTAGCCATCCAGGACTCTACTCCCGATTGGCTGAGACACAGCAGCATTGCCATTGGCTCCCACTGCTGTCACTCAAAGTCAGTTAGCCAATCGAGGGAGAGGGGAGGCAGGGCCGGGGCTCCGTGTCTGAATGGACACCCGGAGCTGTGACTCGGCTTGGGTGACCCCATAGCTAGCTGCTAGCTGTGGGGGCACTCGACAGGAGGGAGGGGCCAGGAGCAGCGAAGAGGGACCCAAGAAGAGGAGGATCCAGGTTGCTCTGTGCAAAACCAACTGCACAGAGGAAGTAAGCATGACATGTTTGGTATTTTTTTTTAAAAACAGACTTTACAATCACTTTAAGTCTTTTAGACTTTTGCAGCCAAGGTCTCTGTACTCTACCTTTACAACTCCAATCCAATTTATCCTGTGCACCAATGGTCACATTTTTGCCACTCTTTGCTTTCCTAATAGATGCCTGATGTACTGCTGGAGGCCACACATGTGTGCACATGGCCTTTACAAGTACAGCTGATTTTGACCTGCGCAACTAATGAGTTAAGCAATGTTGGCTTGCCCCCTTGCATTTTCTTATCTGTTACAAAGCTATAGAATGTATAACAGGCCCAAGAGGAAACTGAACATGTGTTCAATATAGCTAGTGCCACTGTGTGCTTATTGTATACTAAGTCAATATAATAATCAGCAAACACAAAGATCTAATACCAGGATGATATAAGGAAGAATACTGTCTGCAGTGGGGAGACAAATACTGTTTAACTAATACACCACAAACAATTCAAACATTATAGTAATTGGTTATCAAGCAAGCAGGTACAAGGCAATTACATATGGGAAAGAATCAGTGACATAGCTTAGCAGCTATTGAAAGAGTCCTTCCTGCTAGATGACATGACCCATTATGTAAATATGGCACAGTCTGAAGGTCCTTCCTGTCTGCTATTCAAAAAAATAGATATGTACCATTGTTAGCAGGTAAGGAAACATAATTACCTCTATACCAGTTTATATCACGCCAGCTCCAATTGCTGTTACTTTATCATGTTGTTAATAGAAAACTGGAACTTTAAATATAATTGCTGCCAAAGGAACAATGGAGTGAAACACAGTAAATGGGGAATATGAATGACTCATCAAGCCATATGATAAAATAAATAGTACATTTGGCAATCGTTGTCTTTTATTGCCCTCTTAAAATGAAGGAAAAAACAGAAATGGGCAGACCAGCAATGAACTGATGTGAATAATCACAATGTGGGTTGACGTCTTCAAGGGGAAAATGGAAGCTACACCAAGGCCCTCTTTAAATAACCCAATCCATGGTATCCAAAGTAATAAATATTGGATTAATATTCAGTGCCACCAAACAAACCATAGCCCAATCATGGAAACCTCCCATACTACCTTCATAAGAGGTTAACACACAACTAAATGGCACTTTGATCAATGGAAATTAGCAGCTATTTCATTAGATAAACTTCAGAGATTCCTAAAAAATGTGGCCCCTATGGATAGCTTTATCACATACTGTATCTGAGAGCCCTGAGTAAAGATAACCAAAGTGTTGCCCAACCCCCAGGGGTGAGGGATTTTCCCTCCTGTGCCTCTAAATGCCTCTTCATCACATCCTCATATAGTCTTACTGGACTTTCAATAGTTTTCCTTCTTGGCCTTCTAAATCTCATTTCCTGTGCTCTCTCTTATTATGTTTTGGTAGTGCAGATATAACTAATTGTCATACCAAATCTACTTGGAGCCCTTTAAAGCTGCCCATAGATGGATCGAATTTTGGGCAGCTCAGCAGGGACTGGCTAAATTTCGATCAAACTATGGCTGTTCCCTCTGAAGACCGACTTCTGTAGAACAGGACTGTAGGAAAACGTTTCTCTATCAATCGGCTGCAGTTGACGCTGATCAATGTATTCAGACAGAGGAGGTGTCCCGCTGTCGGATCACAATCGCACAGTGGGGAGGATTCCTATATCCACCTTGAATGTGTGGCTGGGGAGACCCATTTGTTTTTTTTTTGGGGGGGGGGGTTTCGATCAGCCCCCGAAAAAAAAAAATCTATGGCCAGCCTTAGTATTGCCTTGCTAAATATGTAAAGCAGTACCCAAATCTAGATTTAGGGCTCTATTCCTCCAACTGACACCAACAATAAGGCACTATTCCTTCCACTGACAAAAATGAAGGGGCACTATTCCTCCCACTGACACCAACAATAAGGCACTATTCCTTCCACTGACACCAATGAAGGGGCACTATTCCTCCCACTGAAACCAACAATAAGGCACTATTCCTTTCACTGACACCAATGATGAAGCACTATTACTTCCACTGAGACCTACGATGGGGCTCAATTCCTTCCACTGACGCCAACGATAAGGCACTATTACTTCCACTGACACCAACAATGGGGCTGTAATAATTCCCCTAATACTAAAGATGGGACATTGTTCACTCCCACTGATGCCAGGGTGTTTTCTACTCCCAGTGGCCACAGTCCGATCCTCTAATGTCTGAAGCATGGTAAATTGGCCCTTTTCGTTTTCTATATAAAATTTTGCCCCAGGCTCCTTCCAGTGTGACCAAAAGCCAAGACCTTTGATCACCTGTTTATTGCTGAAGTTGGAGGACCATCCCATTTGAATTTCAAAGCTTTTTCAGATCACATGATCTATTGCCTAGGCTTTTGGCTATATGGGGAGCACTGAAGGGTGCTTGGAGCAATATTTTTCTCAGAAAATGCAAGTTTTTCAGCCATTCTTTTGTTCTGTATTTAACTATCCCATCATGATGATTAAAGCAGCATTAGATTTACTTTTTTTGATCCATATTTTTAGAATATGATGCCTCTATATGAAACAGAGTTCATTCATCCAAGTTATTTAATACAAACATTCACATTTCCACGTATATGTATCAGCCGGAGACAGTCCAGAAAATCATAATAGAACCTCATATTTGTACGACCGATGCGCTGTTCTTTTTAATATAAACAAGCGGCCCAGTTCAAAGTTAGAGAGCGAGGTTCTTGCAGACAAGGTCAGAACGTTGCCAGGGAAATGTGACCGGCCCCCTTTCGTTTAAAGTAAACTGAGAGGAAATTAGGAGTAAAATATGGTTGTTCTCCTGTCCTTGACAAGCCCCTGGGCCTTGCCATCGTCCATCACTAGCGCTGGAGATTTAGGGTTGAGGGAGGAACATTTGCAGAGACAATATTTTTGGAAGCAGCTAATGGAGCCTCTGCCTTTCTCTGCCTGTCTCCAGTTCTGGAGCTGCCGGTTGATGGGGGATTAACCCCTTCCTGGGCCTTTAAAGTCTTGCAGACCTTCAAGATAAAGATTAGAACTTTGCGCTAGAAATGAATCTGCTCTAACATAGTGACAGTTAGTATTACCTGATTGCAAAATTTGCTGCAGTTCTTCAGAGTCAGCAAGGAATATTCGGCGGTCCATTTCTACCTTCTTCTGGCTCAATACACACGAGCTGTTAGCAAAGTGTTTGTCTCAATGTATGCTCCATTCTGCTTTAATGAGTGATGCTTGCAGTGTTTGTTAGGCATTTACTGTGTGCTGCGTCACCAGTTCAATTCAATGGCTGCCTTGCTCAGTACAGTGCAGGAAAGGGAATTGGCCAATATATATGAAAACAGTGGACCTGATTGTAATTATGTTCATGGATTTGTGTGAAACGATTTTATGGTTCATATATAAAGACTATCATGTCCAATTTTTTTTTTTTTGTTTTGGTTTTAAAATAACAAACATGTTATACTTACCTGCTCTGTGCAGTGGTTTTACACAGAGAATCCCTGATCCTCCTCTTTTTGGACCCACTGCTGGCGCTCCTGGACCCTCCCTACTGCAAAATGCCCCCAGAGCAAGCAGCTTGCTGTGGGGGCTCTCAAGCCACTTCTCTGTGTGTCTATTCAGACACAGAGTCGTGGCTCGGCCCCATCCCCTCTCTATTTTCAATGGTTCACTGGCTGTCTCAACCAATAAGGAAGTAGAGTCCCTGAAGAGCTGAGGCTCTCATGCACATTTCCAAATAGTGATGGAGCGCAGGTAAGTATTTGGATATGCATGAAGGTAAAAAACCTTGAGCCTTTAGAACCACTTTAATTGAGTACTTGTAATTGGTTAGGGATAGTTTTAGTGTTGCACAAACCTCCTACTTGTATCCACAAAAAAAAGATTGGCCTGCAAAGCAATTTGATTAATTTTGCAGTGAAGAAAAGTTCCCAGCTGACCATTTGCTAATGTCCTCGCTACAGCCCAGTCAAAGTTCTGGTCATCTCATTCATAAAAAATTTGGGTGAATGACACCATAGTCATTGTCTGTACCATTGTCCATCCAGCATCATTCCATAAATCCAGGCCAAACCCAAGTTCCTGTGGATGAGTTGTTCATGTATAAAAACAAAAAGGAAGGGAAGTAGAGATATTCACAACAGTACCCACATTCAAGCAGCCTCAATTCTACTATAAGAGAGGACATAGTTGCTGATGTTCTTGGTTACACCCTTTGAAGAGGAGCTCTAACCATACTGGGGTTCATTTACTAAAACTGAAGAATGCAAAATCTGGTGCAGCTATGCATGGTAGCCATTTAGCTTCTGATTTCAGTTTGTTTAATTAAGCTTTGACAATAAAACCTGGAAGCTGATTGGTTTCTATGCAGAGCTGCATCCGATTTTGTACTCTCCAGTTTTAGTAAATCAACCCCTGTGCTTTCTAAAAATACAAATGTAAATAATTAGCTTATCATATATATTAATATGTTAATGTTTTGAAAACCTTGTGTTTGCTAATGTGGTATTTGTAATTATAAATCTAAATTGGAGCACCTATATTTACACATTATATATGCAGGTACGTCTTCTTACTTGGTAGTGCTGCACAATGATTGTGCCCCACTATCTTGTTATTTTGCTGCAAGTCTACTTGTGTGGTTGATAACAATAGACTATCCACAGTTTTTAGTGTTGTGAAGCAGCAGGCATGGCTAACAAGTTTGTGGTCAAATTGCTATTTAGAAAGGGTAGATTTAGTTCCGTTCATTACATTTTTATTGGGTTCTAAAGAATAAAATTTCCATGAAAAAGATACAACCAGTTTATAGAACAGCATAGAAATATTGTATACACATCGATGTCAAGTAAAAACAATGGTGAGTAAAAAATGACTAACCTAGTCATATAGCCTTTACCATAAGCCATGAACGATGACAAAAAAAGCTAGAAGTAAAAAGGAGGGAATTTGGATCAGGCAGTGAATTGTAGTTCCTCACCCCACAGAGAGAAAGGTAAGTTAAAATAGATGGTCCACTTAAAGTCCATCAAAGTAAATGATGGGAGGAAGGAGTCCCGTTAGGGAACCTCCTAAGTTTTTAGACACATAGGGTCTGGTACCACATCCTTGGAAAATTACTATTAAAAAGACCCTAACTAGAAACTAGAGGACTTTGAAGGTACCACATATGTATAAAAAGTCAATATTTTATTTTACAAATGTTAAAAAAAACATATATGACACATAAAAAGGCATAGTATTGCATATCAACATTACAAGTACATCATTATATATTGTATATTACCATTCATCATCCCCGCCCCATTGGGCAATGGATTGATTGCTGTAACTTCGACGTGTTTTACAGGTCCATGCCCACTTCATCAGGAAGGTATCTACATTAAAGCTCTACAATGATAGAAAGTACATTTGTCAGCTCATCCATATCATAAAATTAGCATCTAACAGATTTTTCATTCCTAATAGGAAATGAAAATCTTACATACCTGTATTCTACAGGTACAAAATGAATAAAAATAGTGATAACCACCATCATCGATTGCAATCCCCTGGGAGGAATTAATAATTTCTTTCAAAACATGTTCACTGCAAGTATATGGGACACCAGGCTGGTATACTGGCTGATACTGTATCCTACTATCAACTATAGTGTAACAGTTATATTATTGGGGGCCCAATACTGTATCCTATTTAGGGTTACTGGAAGTGAAAGGGAAAGGGACATAATGATAGTACTGAATATAAACATGGATAACCATAAGTGTATACCATTGGGAAAAATAATTTCCCTATCCTTTTCAAAAGTAGTTATCAACTATAGTGTAACAGTTATATTATTATTGAGGGCCTAATCCTTCCCAACTACACCAAGTTGGTAGAACAAATTAGCTCTGTGGGAGGGATTCCCTTGTGTACACTGTCTATGTTGATGGGGGAATAGGGCAATTATCTTTCCTTCAATCTGTGGTGGAAGGAAATAAATTGCATAATCTATGGCCTACTTAAGAGGGGATTCTCCTTTGCTTTGGAGAGATAGCCTCTTACATCATTTTATTCCTAGAGGACAAAAAAGGGCATCTCCCCAAAAGGATTCAAAAGAAAAAGAAAGTGTTTTAGAGTGGAGAAGGATTACACCAGCCTTTCTCAACCTTTTCAACACTGAGGAACCCTTGAAATAATTCTCTGGTCTTGGGGAATCCCTGCTAAATATTAAAAATCTGTCTCATGATACATTACTGTGATGATTAATGGTAAGAATGCTCCTTACACTTGTGGTCATTGGGAAGAATTACCCCCTTACAGATAGCTAAAAAGATCAAATGTGTCATTGGGAATTTATCTGAGAGGTATAAATTGACCACTACTCAAGGAACCCCTAGCAACCTCTGGAGGAACCCTGGTTGAGAAACCCTGGATTAGACCCTCTATATAGTTAGTTGGGGTTCTGTTTTACCAGACAGGAAGTGGGGGTAAATCTTTCTAACAGAGTTCCAGATAGCAGTAAACACCTGACAGGGGTTCTATCCCTCTCCAACTCAATCCAAAACTAAGAAAAATAGTTTTGACTTGACATACACTTTAATCTTCCTTACTCTATCCAAAACTGAAAAGAAATTGGCTGAACGTACTCTTTAATGTCATGGAGAGCTCCCTGCCAGAATTCCCAGCTCAAACCCCGCTACATTCTCCATACTGTAAAAAAAATCAGAACACAAAAAGGGGAGTGAGACCCCTTAGTAATGGCTGCAACAAGTCCTTCTTTGCTGTTTTAAGTCGCCTATTACAGAAATGCCTCCATACAGTTAACAGATTAACGTCACACCATTCTTCATTGCTCTAAAGTTACACAGTGTTGCCATAGCAAAAATGCAAGGAAAAATGAGGTGTGATGGCGTTGCACAGCCGTGGCTGTAATTTTTCCCTTTTTCCACCATCTTTCTTTCCACTTTCTCATGGTGAAGTGACACATTCTCATGAACAAGTCCACTAAATCAGAGTTAGCCATGTTGTAATGCGGCTTTCAATGCATTTGCTATGATTTGTTGCTTGGCTTAGGGCGACGTGGTGTTTTTAGACTGGTAAAGTACATCTTATGTTAAAGTAGATGTAAATCCTTACTGGATGACATTTCGTGTTCTCTGTGTACCATAAATAGTTGCCATGTTTATTTTTCATAATATACTGTTCTAATTTTTTTTTTTCATCTTTTTCGCATATAAGTACAAAAGATTTTTGCAGCCTCTTTTTGCCACTTCATGTCTACATGTACTTGCTCCATCATGGCTTTCAAGTTATTGCTCTGGGCTGTCCTCCTGATGATGGCAACAGTGGGCCATGCCTGTGCAATGTGTCAGGATTATAATGCAGGAGCATGTTAGGAGCCAGTTCTTCCCACTTAACAGGAATTATATGAACACTGACCTTCAGGGCGGGGGCACCAGCATGGGCGTCCGCAGGTAGGGGCAAGGGGGGGGCAAGTGCCTCCCCCTGGAATCGGGGATCGCAAGGTGTCCGTCATAGGTGTGTGCACGGTTGTGCCCAGGCACGCACACCCTAATCACCCGAGTGCAACGCACAGAGTGTGAGCAGGTGCTGGGCGCTGGAACACTCTCCATGTACCAGCACCCGGCACAGGAAGGTAGATTACACTGTGGATGGCAGCCGGCAGTCTAGCATCGGGAGTCAGCACACATAAAACCCTTCCTGCTCTCCCAGCTCTGCATATACAGACAGAGGAGGGGCCAAGGTGGGTTATCCACAGCCACTCAAGAATGCAGCATGTATCAACAGGAGTCTGACCTGCCACTGTGAGTTATAGACAACTCTCTTCTGTGGGGGGAAGAGAGCTCTGTGGGGGGGATTGGATATGCATACTGGCATAGCACACGCCTGGAATCTGCACCCTGTACATAGCACACGCCTGGAATCTGTACCCTGTACATAGCACACGCCTGGAATCTGCACCCTGTACATAGCACACGCCTGGAATCTGCACCCTGTACATAGCACATGCCTGCAATAAAGTCTGCCATTTCCCCCTTAAAAATAAATAATTGCGAGTCGTGGCTAAGCCCCTCCCATTCATGACATTGTCAAAAGTGGCGGAGCATGGGTGAACTTAAAATTATGCCCCCCCCCCCCCCGAAAAAAGTTCTGTGGACGCCCATGTACTGAAAACAGCAGATTAAAAACTATTAAAAATTACTTTTTAATATTACATAAGAATGTTAAAGTTTATAAGGAATTTGGGTTCAATCTACTTTGCTCAAAATAGTTCTCAGAAGTGCCTTCCAAGGAAGCATCTGTGTTTCTCTTTAACAGACAATCATCATTTCCCCCCAGTGCACAATAACCACTTACCAACCGGAAGGTTTTCCAGCTTTAGGACCAGAGCACTTTTTGCGATTCGGCACTGCGTCGCTTTAACTGACGATTGCGCGGTCGTGCGACGTTGCACCCAAGCAAAATTTGCGTCCTTTTTTTCCCACAAATAGACCTTTCTTTTGGTGGTATTTGATCGCCTCTGCGTCATTTCTAATCGCCGCTATAAACAAAAGAAGAGCGACCATTTTGCAAAAAAAGCACAAATTTCTTACTTTTTGCTAAAATTCAAATCCAAAATATAAAAAAACTTTTTTTTTCACCGGTTTTGGCCGATTTATATTCTTCCTCATATTTGTGATAAAAAAAATCACAATCTGCATTTATTGATTGGTTTGCGCAAAAGTGGCCGCGTTTACGGATGATGAAAATTCGTTTCTGGGGTTTTTATTTTTTACTAGTAATGGCGGCGATCTGCGATTTTTAGCGGTAATGCGATATTTCAGCGGACATGTTGGACATTTTTGACACTTTTTTGGGACCAATGACAGTTATTCAGCGATCAGAAATTTAAATGTCCACTGATTACTGTATAAATGTCATTGGCAGTGAAGGGGTTAACCTGCAGGGGGAGATCTAGGGGTTAACTGTGTTCCCTTGGTGTGTTCTTACTGTGGGGGGGTTGGGCTACCATGGGCATGAGAGATCTAACTGATCCCAGTGACAGGGATCAGTAGATCTCTCATGTACCTACTAACAGAGTGGGGAACCGGCGTGTTTACATCGGCGGTTCCCCGTTTTTTCCCTGTGGCCGCTCATCGCGGCCCGCCGGCAGACATCGGGTCCGCCCGAGCCGCGGGCACACTTCTCAGGAGTGCGGCGGGTGCGCGCGCGCGCCCCCTAGTGGCTGATTGCAGATCGCCGTCTTTTTATGGCGATTCCCGCTCAGTATCCAGACTGCCGCCGTGAAAACACGGTGCGCGGTCGGGAACCTGTTAAAGCAATACTAAACACACACTGTTTCATTTTTATTGTCCCTTATATTTCTTTAAATGGATGATGGCACTGTAATTATTTTAACCGCCCTGGCGGTATGATTATGTCAGATTTTTGCGTCTCAAAGCGGTACATTGTTTCGCATAGAAATTTGGCGTTTTATATTGTAGGCCTGTAATTCTTAGGAATAACTCACTTAAATTTGTCAAAACAAGAGTCTAGTAGACATCCCGGGTATGATAAAGGTTGAAACACAAAATCATAAGTTATAATAAATAACTATAAATAATTATCAAAAATAATAATATAATAATAATAAAAATTATTCAATAATGTAATCAAATCAAAAACACTGAAATTTGCTCAGTTGCAGAATTGTCGCTGTCGTCACTTTTAGTGTCTGATGACCCCACAAATCAGTATCGCTCAATTCTGCAAGTGCTTCTAATTCACTATCGCTGCTTTCTAGCTGGTCAAAATATGCTTTAGACGTTTTTTGGATGCCATGGACATTCAAAGTTTCCAGGCAGAAAGAATGACATATATAATGTAAAGTGCATGCAGGGCACTGGACAAAGCACTAGGAACAAAAGGGATGTGAAATGATTTGATACAGTAATGTAATCTTACAGATTACAGTGTACTGTATGTGTTGTGTGTATCACTTTTTGAATTTGCCGCCGGGCTCTGCCTCCATGCGACACGGCGCTCGCAGGGAACGGAGCTTGGCACACAGTACATCGGGCGGAGGACACAGCCCGCGGACACAGCGGGAGGACATCACAGGATCCTGGGGACAAGGTAAGTAACTTTACCGCTTTTGGTAGTGAAAATTCACCCCAAGCCACACTCTGGAATACCACTAAGGAGGTTAATTTAAAAAAAAAACATCTAAGTACCTTTTTCCTAATCAATATACAGCTGTCACATAACCCAGGTCCTTCCCAGCCTGTCTGCATGGAAACATAAGCAGGATGAGCTTCCAGTCCTCTGCTGTTGGTCACATGTTCAAAAAAAAAACAGCCTTTGGAATACAAAGTAAAAATAAATAACTAATAACAATAAACATTTAAATTGTCATACAAATATATATTTGAAATCAAATATTTAATATCTTTTGGCAATTACATGGTGTGGGCGGATTTCTGCCAGTTACAGGCTGTGTCACGCCTCTCCAGCCTGTGTCCTAGAATAAGAGGGAGGTGAAGCCTCCATTAATCAACATTCAATATCCCTCCCCCATTGTGTTTAGTTTGTTAGTGGACATAGAGGAGGGAGGGAGTGGTCTGTCATTTACCACTGTGAAACTCTCTGAAAAACTGAGCATGTGCAGAGTTGCCACCACAGCTGCAAAATCTGTAACTGAATGTAACATGAACAGAAGAAGGAGATAGAGAGCAGCAGGAGTAATCAGGTTTCCTGCAGAATACAGAAAACGAGTCTCATAGTGACTGAGTGTGAACAGCATGTAATACATAATTTATTGATAGTTTTTATGATGTGGGTTTAGTGACACTGAGCACCATTAGGCCAATTGTTTTAAAGTGTACTCCCAATTTAAAACATGTTGTTTCCAAAGCATGCAAATCTCCCAAAACTACAAAGAAAGTATCAGAAACATCTCATTGTGTTATTACTTTCTCTCTTCCTGCAGTCTTCCTCTCGACGTGCTGGACTGTGCTGTACAAATTGCCACACAACTACCACAACCTTGTGGAGGCGAAACTCCGATGGAGAACCAGTATGCAATGCCTGTGGCCTTTACATGAAACTACATGGGGTAAGAATCTGTGTCACAAGAGGGCTTTTAAAAGCATTTTTACTTCCAATGGTTTGTAAGGATGGCTGGAATATATAAAGCATCTTGGTAATGGCCAGGCACTTTGCAAAAGTATGCCAAAAAAAATGCAACCCAACTCCAGTAACCTGTGCTTCCTTATGCAGTCAGTGTACTGTAGAAGCCACAGGGAGACATTTTCTATAGATACTTCTATCATGTAGTAGCAGTATGTTCTTGTTTTCCATCTACCGTACTCTGCCAAAACTTCTGTTGATAGTTTAGACACTGAAAGAGGGAACGTTGTCGATTATTACACGCTTCCTTCAAGAAGTGTTTCAAATTTAAAAGTGCAGTCAGACTATTTGATAACCCAGCATTTTCCAAACCTGTCCTATAGCCACCAAATGTCCATGTTTTGAAGGTGACCTCACATACACAGAAGGGAAGTAGTTCAGTATTTTGATTTTTTGACCCTGGTTGTCCAGTGCAGCCAATTTCAGCACATGACATTGACAACAGAAACAAGTTTAAAAAAGAGGTTCCTCCACAGCCCTGACCTCAAAGTCCAATAATTAGGTTGATTGTAACAACAAATCCAATTCCCACCTAAACAGTTAATCTTAACGTAATCAATAAAATAAATCCTTAACATCTAAGCTTCCTCTTAACACATAAATGTAACACAACCGTCCATTTTTTACCCGGCTCCTTTGATCTTCAGATCAGAGTTTATCGAGCTGGGTAATGCTAGCAGGGCCACCCATGGCTCAAATTTCAGCCAGTTCAGTAGGAATTGGATAAAATGCGAGCCATGTATTACCAGCGATATACTATATAATCTCCTAACATTGCATAAAACGTACCTTATTAGTGCTGAATATATCCTCTGATATGATCCACGAGTAGTTAGAGCTTCAGGAGCTAATTTTGCTAATTTGCACAAATTCGACCTGTTTGCAGAACTTTACAACAGGTTTGGGGAAAAAGTGATAACTTTAGTGAGAGCCAGGTAAATTTGGAAACAGAGCAGAGAAGAAGAGAAAAAGTTAGTCACTAAATTGTTAAACACTAACTGCAGTGTTACCCCACCCCCTGCACAATTTTTTTTTAAATTGTTAATTTTTTTTTTAGGTTCCTCGACCTCTAGCCATGAAGAAAGAAATCATACAGACACGGAAAAGAAAGCCCAAAAGTGTGAAGGGAAAGTCCTCTACAGGTAATCAAAGACATGCAGACTGTGGAATTCATTCTTTAACTCTTAATAAAATGTGTATTCTGCTGTTGTGGCTGTCCACTCCTCATTTTATGAGTATTTAACTCTCCATATTGTTCCCCTGATGCAGTTGTTTTACAGTATATGCAGTATTGTTTTAGAGTTTGACCTTCCATCACCAATTCCAACCTGATTTGCTCTTCCAGGGTCATCAGCTTCGGCTAATGCCTCACCATCCTCAGTTACAACAGACACCACACCGGTATTAAAAACAGAACCTGCTCTCTCTGTACATTACTCAGGGCAAGGGATGGGAGCTGCTTCCCAGGTAAGACACCCAAATTGACAGATGGTGGCTTTCTCTATTCTCAATTTTAAAGTGTAGCTTGCACATCAAATTACATCTGGAATCGGATATTATTATTATTAGTATTATTATTATTATTTCAATGTTTCTATATGTTAGAGCAGCATCTTTGTGCATAAATTATTCTAAAAGCATGGCTGTTGTATGCAAGAGATAGCAGAAAAGTGTACTGCAAGAAATATTTGCTGTTGTGAAAATAAATATGCTTAAATAAGAACCTACATACATGATTTGTAGGAATGAAAGACTAAAAAATTTTTTTCTTTTTATTTGTTAAAAAATTGCTTCCCTTTAGTATAACTAAAAAAAAGTGATTCTAAAATTTAACATTTGTATTAAAGGAAGAACAGAAGGCATGATAGTACGCACCCATAGCTGTACTCAAATAATTAATGTTTCGTTATGGAATTACACATGAGATATGGGCAATTATAAACTTCTGGCTGTTAATCTGCTGGTCTCATGTATTATTTTGTTTTGTTTATAGGGTCAAAGCCAAACAGATGATCTTGTACCTGGGTCTCATGAGCTAAAATTTATTTCAGATGAATACCCCTTCAGTCAAACTGGCTTGAGCCAACAGTCAGGACTAAATGTTCCTCTTCGTCAGGACTCATGGTGTGCACTAGCACTTGCTTAAATTAAAACTGCTCTGGGGCAGAGAGACAGTTGTGTCTGAACTAGACATGTGCCAAAGGGGCTCTTCTCAGCACAATACTATAAAGCAAGACAAGATGGGAACATAGGGTTTACAATCAATGGCTGCAAGTCTGGAAACCTCAGGAAGAACAGATGTTGTGGGTATGATGTCTGGTGTTCCCAACATCCTGCACCTCAGGAGGAGAAGACCACTTTCCCCGAGGAGCATGTAGCGTCTTGTATGAGATCCAGAAGGTGATGGGATGGGGTCAGAACAATCACAGATAACAAAAAATAATTTACAATTTGCCTTATTTGGAAGCCTTAAATTGTCATGGCGACAGGGGAATCTTCTTAACCAAAATCCTTGATGTCTTCGATAATCAAAAAAAGAAAAAAAAATGGAACTGGAGATTATCAAATGGTAGAAACACCTCTTCAGCCCTTGGGACAAAATAAAAGGACAAGCATTTCTAACAAAGCCAGTTAAAAAGATCTTTTTCCAAGTGCTGATTACTTCCCTTTTCATACCTTAAGTGCAATTGGTTTCACTTTCCAATATAGAGTGAAAATGTGGCGCAAAGATAAAATTATTTTATCTAACTATTGGCACAAAGTTGTGTGCACTTTTTACCTGTAAATTACATGTTTTTCTTCAGTTCAGGTTTATTGTAATAATTGATGATTTATAAATTGCCAGTTTAAGGCAAAACTCAGAATGTGTAATAGTTTTCTTGTGTGAAATTTTTGGTCACTATTTGAAGGAGAATTCTATCCAAAGCATAAACCATGGAATCCTTTCTTTGGGTTTGGTATTTTGAAGGCCTGAATAGAGTCTTTCGTCATGTGCCAAGTATGCTGCTGGTTGCCTCTTGTTGTTGTATTGAAACTATTGAACATGTTGATATTTCAAAAGAAATTCTGGCTAACAGGATGGACAAATTCTAACGACACTTGTTTTTTCTGTTGCATAATGCGCCTTTCATAAACAAGTTTTTTCCTGACACCATAATGGCTGAAGACGTATGCAGGACAGGTGGGAAAGAGATTGGACATGTGCTTAGTATAGGTTTGACCGTGTGATTTGATATGAGCTGCAGGAACAATTTTTCCCACTTACAGTACTGTACGAAAGTCTTAGGCAGGTGTGAAAAAATGCAGTAAGTGAAGAATGCTTTCAGAAATATAAGTGTTTATTGTTTATTTTTATCAATTAACAAAATGGAAAATAAATGAACAGAAGAGAAATCCAAATCAAATCTGCGGTTTCCAAAGCAAGCAAAATCCTTTCTTGTATTAAGAGAGGTATGGACTCCAGAGAGAGAGACATCATTTTGCCCCTGTAAAAATCATTAGTAAGACCTCATCTGGAATATGTAGTTCAGTTTTGGGCACCAGTTCTCAAAAAGGATATCGGGAAACTGGAGAAAGTGCAGAGAAGGGCAACCAAACTGATAAGAGGCATGGAGGAGCTCAGCTATGAGGAAAGATTAGAGGACCCAAATTAATTCTCTCTTGAGAAGAGGAGATTAAGGGGGGATATGATCAACATGTACAAATACATAAGGGGTCCATATAGTGAACTTGGTGTTGAGTTATTCACTTTAAGGTCATCACAGAGGACAAGGGGGCACTCTAGAGGAAAAGAGATTTCATCTCCAAATATGGAAAGGTTTCTTCACAGTAAGAGCTGTGAAAATGTGGAAAAGGCTCCCTCAAGAGCTGGTTCAGGCCAGCACAGTGGATTGCTTAAAAAAAAGTCCTGGATTCTTTCCTAAATGTACATAATATAACTGGGCACTAACATTTATAGGTGAAGTTGATCCAGGGAAAATCCGATTGCCTCTTAGGGGAGCAGGAAGGATTTTTTTCCTTTAGTGTAGCACATTGGATCATGCTTTGCTGGGGGTTTTCACCTTCCACTGGATCAACTGTGGGTAAAGGATTGTGTATATGGGATTGTATGGATTTTTATTTTTTTCTCTTTTATTAACTAGATGGACTTGCATCTTTTTAAACCTGACTAAATATGTAAATCAATATTTGGTGTGACCACCCCTTGCCTTCAAAACAGCATCAATTCTTCTAGGTACACTTGCACACAGTTGTTGAAGGAACATCGGCAGGTAGGTTGTTCCAAACATCTTGGATAACTAAGCACAGATCTTGTGTGGATGTCGGCTGCCTCAAATCCTTCTGCCTCTTCGTGTCATCCCAGACAGACTCCATGGTGTTAAGATTAGGCCTCTATGGGGGCCAAATTATCACTTGCAGAACTCCCTGTTCTTATTTACACTGAAGATAGTTCTTAATGACATTGGCTGTATGTTTGGGGTAGTTTTCCTGCTGCTTAATAAATTTAGGGCCAATCACATGCCTCCCTGATGGTATGGCATGATGAATAAGTATCTGCCTGTATTTCTCAGCATTGAGGACACCAATGATCCTGACCAAATCTCCAACTTCATTTGCAGAAATGCAGCCCCAGACTAGCAAGAAACCTCCATCATGCTTCTCTGTTTCCTGCAGACACTCATTATTGTATCGCTCTCCAGCCCTTTACCAACAAAGTGCCTTTTGCTACAGCCAAATATTTCACATTTTGACTTATTAGTCCAGAAAACTTGCTGCCCTTTTTCTGCACTCCAGTTCCTATGTTTAAGTGCATAGGACATGGAAACAAGGCTAAGCGACTCAACTAAGACTTATGCACAGTACTATTTCAAGGTAAGGTCATTACTGGATGAAAAACAAGCCCTTCCTTTTAATAAAGAAAAATCTTTTTGGTACTTTTACTCTCTGATTTCTTCTTCTCTTGGCTATCTGTGAATAAAAAGGAGATCAAAGGAAGCCAAAGATTTGAAGGTTGCCTCATTAGACACTAGATATGTGCATGCCGAAAAAATTTGTTTCCTTTCGATTCATTAGTCTAGTTATTTCGTTTTGTTAAATACAGTTGATTCGTTCAATTCGTATTCAGGATTTGGGATTCGTATTCGGGATTTTTTTTATGCCTTTTTCAAATTTTCCTTGAATTTACCGTTATTTTTGCAATTCGAAGCGATAAATTTTGAATCGTCGAATCGAAAACTCTAGATTTTTTTTCCCAATTCGAATGTGGCAAAATGACAGACAAAAGAAAAATCTTCATCAAATGATTACAATGACTCACCTTTGGCTTAACAAAAACAGCATTATTTTGAAATGGTACTCTAATAACACAGTCTTTGATTTCAGTTGTGTACAGTTAGAATTCAACTGGAGTTCAATGTAAAATTCGATTCAAATTTCAGTCTGAATTTCCGAAATTCGGACGATTTTCGTTTCGTTATTCAGTGCATACGGTAAAATTTGTTGATATTGTAATTCAGGTATTCGGATATGTCCGAATCTCCGAATAACAAAAAATTTGTCCGAATATTAATTTGAAGCAAAACGAACCGCTCATGTCTATTAGACACCACCAAACTCATTTTCATTGTAGTCTCTGCTTGATGACTAGGCATTTGCTAGTGGTGGCTGTAGCTCAGACGTCAGTGCCAAACTGAAGTACAACACTGCCAACGTCATCTGCAGTGTTTAATGGAATGAGGATTGTCCCTAAAGTAGTCCTCTCTGAAGATTGCTTCTAGGCCCTTCATTGCATATTAGGGCTCCAAGGCTGTAGAGAGGAGTCACCGCAGGACCTCAGACTGATTTATATTGTGTAGTTTGTTTTTTTGGAGCCCTTGGGAATAGGATGTTGCCTGAGAAAAGTTTCTCCTTCTCCAGCAGCAAGCATTTTTTTTTCTGTCCAAACTGCCTCCAGAAAGACTTCTGATTCACAAAAATGATTTTACAAACAACATCTAAGCATGATCTAATGTGAAGTGACATAAAGCATCATAGTTCTTTATTTTATTTTTGTTGCTTGACAGCCGTGTGCTATGAATGTGTCTCTTTACTGTCTGCACATTTGTATCATTACCTGTCATCCCCCCACGATTTCTCCTGCAGATAAAAGTCGCCTCCACACTTTCACTAAACGACTCACTAAAAAGAGACCTTCAAAAGGGCGACTACAGCTTCTTATCCATTTTATTAACTGTGGAAGAAAGAAAGCAAGGCCCTTCCAATCTCAGCCTTTGTCTGACCTCTGCACCGGTGAAATAGCTGGTGCTGTTTTCAGGACTGAGGATGTAATGCACATGGAAAGGTGGATTTCACTTAGAATTTATATGCCTGCTCTCACTCCACAGGATAAATCAAACTGAATTAAGGTTACTAGTCACAAGACATTAATGGCGTTTTTCTTCCCTCCTTTTGGCTCTGACAGCAGCCTTGCTATGAAAACTTTTATTTTTTTCTCGAAGGTTGCTATGAAATATAGTGTCACCATATTTTTATAATGACAGTATTTTTTCTTGCATGTTTGTGGCTTGTGTTAGGGGTTATAGTGTAAATCCATTTTTAAATGTTCAGTGATAAATGCAGCATAATTACACTGCAACTTTCATCATATAACTGTTTCCCATATGGCTGTGCCTTTTTCTCATATCTCTGACAGATTTCCATATTTACCTCCTTGTCTTCAGAGATCCCTGTTTTTATCTGGGGGTCTGCCCTAGGTTTTCTGAATGAACTGCAGACAGCATTTCCACCAGTGACCATTCTGCTCCAACTTTTTGAGTGGTGTGTGTTGTATGATTTTTACTTAAATCATACATTTTTGTACAATTGTATTCTTTCTTGAAAATGTACAGGTTTATAAACTGTACACGTTTTCCCAAAAAATATTTATTTTACTCATACAGGATAGATCCATGGCATTCAGTTGTCAAAGTTTACTGGGGTTTCTGGTGAGCCCGGCACTGTCTACATTAGTGGTAGGCAACCAGTAGCCCTCCAGCTGTTGTGGAACTGCATTTCCCATGAGGCATTGCAAGGCTGGCAGTTACAATTACTCCAAGAGGCATGATGGGACTTGTAGTTCTGCAACAGGTGGAGGGCCCCAGTACCCCTGGCTTCACGATCAGAAGCACCCTGCTAGAAGAGAGAAGAAGGGGTATATCTCTCCTGCGCAAGCCATTCCTAAACCTCCGGCAGGCAGGGTTGAACGGGAGCCCGTTCTCCTCCCTAGCCTCTGCCCCCAGCCATTCTCTTAGCAGAAGCCGGCATACAGCAGGAGTCGGCAAAGAACTAGATGAGGTAGGACAGGGCATGGAGGGGGGTTGGGCGGGAGGTGCCAAAGTTAACTTTTCCTATTAACAAGCTGGTGATTGGTTGCTTGGACAGCCTAGGAACTAATCACCAGCTTGTTAATAGGAAAAGTTAATTTGGCAGCTCCCGCTCCCCTGTCCAGTGCTGTGCTCCACAGTAAGTCTCTCTGCATCCTAAATCAGTGAAAGTGTTATTCATTGGTTTTCATTTAATGAAATATTTAATATAGCATTAAAATATTTACTTAACAAGGCAGTAATATTGTGTACAGTGCAGTGGCGGCTGGTGTAACTTTTTGACCTCTCCCACTTCTCATAAGCCCCATCCCTTATAGATTCCACCTATTGTGTCAGGAGTATACAGCCCAGCATCACCAGATAGGGTATACAGCATCACCAGATAGGGTATACAGCATCAGCAGGTAGGGTATACAGCATCAGCAGATAGGGGTATACAGCATCACCAGATAGGGGTATACAGCATCACCAGATAGGGGTATATACAGCATCACCAGATAGGGGTATATACAGCATCACCAGATAGGGGTATATACAGCATCACCAGATAGGGGTATATACAGCATCACCAGATAGGGGTATACAGCGTCACCAGATAGGGGTATATATAGCATCACCAGATAGGGGTATATATAGCATAACCAGATAGGGGTATATACAGCATCACCAGATAGGGGTATACAGCATCACCAGATAGGGGTATACAGCCCCCCCCCGGAGGGCAGTCGGGACTTCAAAGTATCGCACTTACCCCATCTAGGAAGCGGGCGGGTGGGCACTGGTGTCCGGCGAGCGGGAGCGTGCTTGGATTCGGCCGTACATCCCCCTCCTCCTCCGAGAAAGGCGTCCAATAGGATCGCCTGACTTCTCAGCCAATCGGGAAATGGGTAACATACCCGCGCTTCCCGATTGGCAGAGAGGCGATTCAGTGTTAGAAAAGCAAATATTAATTTGCTTTTCTAACACACGTCCACTGTATTTGGAAGCCTATTCGAGCCTTTGGCTCCAATCAGGTGCTTCAAAGAAACCCCCCCGCCGCTGTAATTCATGCGGCCATCATCCTGAAAGGGGCTAGCCACATGAATAGGGGGCACCGTGGGTAGATTCATGCTATGCATGAATCTGTCCATTTAGCATAGGGGGTGGCGAGTCAGATCAATGAAACATGCTTTATGTTAAAATTGTTAAAGTTGTTGTTGTTGTTAATATTTATTTTTGTAACTGAATTCTGCATAAATCATTTAACAGTGTCATTTCATGAGATAATTTACGAGGGCATGTTTAGGGGTGTAATTAGGGGGCGGGGCAGGGTAGTGGTTGGGTGCAGCAACTGGTGGCGAGTAACTCTTAAGGCCTGGCTAGTAGCTCAGGACTTGAAATTTTAAACCCTGCAATAGGTAATGTATACCTAACTAAAAGAAACGTAAACAGTTATCAACATGTTAAATTCTGCTCTTAGTGTCAGTTCACACAGGGGCGATCAGACTTCAGGAGCGACTCGAAGCCGCCCCACACAGTGCGACTTCAGCGTGGCTTACAAACGACTTCTGCAATAGAAGTCAATGCAAGTTGCTTGAAGTCGCCTCCAAAGTAGTACAGGAACCATTTTCTAAGTCAGAGCGACTTGAGTCGCTCCTATTAGAATGGTTCCATTGCACTGCATAGAGCAAGACTTGTCAGGTGACTAGGTCGCCTGACAATTCGCCCCGTGTGAACCAGCACTTAAATGTAAAAGAAAACAAATGAAAAGTGATTGTGAGATATAAACATTTCTAACAAAAAGAGGCTGAGTTATCTACCATACATTGTGTTATAAATGGTATTAGGGTCTTTGCAAAAGGCAAGGTTTTTCAGGTAAAGTGATTTTAGGAATGGAATTATAGAATAGAATGTGGTGAATAAAGTTTCCTTTTAATTCTGAAAATGAATTGGTAAAATCAATGGTGAAAGAGAATATATCAAGGTCATACAGAGAGATGCAGTTATCTGGAAAGCATATCTAGTGACCCTCAACCTGGACGGGCCCTACCATGGGTCCCAGTGGGTCTATTGGACCCAGGCAGCACTTTGAGAGGGGCAGAAAATTGAACCACAGCCACCTCTCCTTTTCTTCTATTTACCCAGCAAATTGACGACCAATATTTTTTTCCAGCAGTTTTGTGTGTCATGATGACAACTGTCCTAGCCTGTCTATATACTACCCTAGCCTGTCTACATATACTACACATACCCACCCCTATCCTGCCCTAGC
>BLSH010184542.1:111086-135837 GCA_018402905.1 Glandirana rugosa
AAAGGGGAAGGGGGGGATAGGCAGTAAGAACCACTAAGACATAAATAACCAGTGTTAGAACAGACGGCCAGCCAGGCCTAAGGTATAGCCTGATGACTGCTGGTTTACTGTGATTCCAACATGTTTCGAAGTTTGAATTTAATTAGACTTCTTCCTCAGGGAAAGCAACACTGTGTAGGGTGGTTCTGCAAGGTAATAACTATCATGAATATATTGCACTTATACAACATGTTCGTACAAGTATAACAGTAGTGTTGTAACAACAATTTAACAGTAGTGTATATACAAATGTCTGTTCATATGAGCATGTGTTTGTCCCAGGGAAATGGCGGTACTTACCCGGATATATTAGTGGCTGACAGAGTAAACATAAAAGTACAAGAGAAAAAAATGGTCAGATAAACAAAAAGAACATTGATCTGTGTCCCCCAGAGGGCGCATCCGAACAATAAAGCGTGCGGCCAGGGAGGCGGCAATCGGCGGCCGCCAATGGTCCCAGTTTGGCCCGTTCTCCCCCACAGGAACCAAAATAAGGGGGGACCCTGTAGGTTGAAGGAAATAGTGAGTATGTATAATAAACTAAAGGCATATGGATGAGTATACCGGACATCCGGCTGTACAACAGGTAACCCTACTTACTATAAGAGGGTAGGGAGTGCAGAAAGGCCCAATGCCTGAACAAGCATCAATATCTGTGGCCAAAAAGGGCATATGAAGAGAAAAATAGTGGTAAAAAATGAGGATCTATGGGGTGGACCAATAGGTCCAACCCATTTAGAGGGTACGTGTTCTTAACAAGACGATAAGAGTAAACAGCTCTATGCCCAAGAGCGGGCTTACCTGCGTTGTTGTGAAACTGAATAAATGGTGAGCGTGTTGTTGGGTGATATGGGACGTCTGCCGTGCTAAAAATGTCAAAGTATATATAGGGAGGGCCTCCCAATCATCGACAGGGGCTCACCCATGACAGAGGGGAGGAGGTCACCGATAGGATGGGCAGGGGTCGGATTGGATCCCGTTCAGCCCTCCATCAGTGCCACTCCCCCTTGGGGAAACCAGACGGGATGCAACTCCCCGTCCTCTTGGTTCCCCGCCAAGAGGACGGGGAGTTGCCTCCCCGTTTCAAAACAACATCAGTAAGCCTGCTCTTGGGCATAGAGCTGTTTCCTCTTATTGTCTTGTTACGAACACGTACCCTCTAAATGGGTTGGACCTATTGGTCCACCTCATAGATCCTCATTCTTTACCACTATTTTTCTCTTTATAGGCTCTTTTTGGTCACAAATATTGGTGCCTGCTCAGGCATTGGGCCTTTCTGCTCTCTCTACCCTCTTATAGTAAGTAGGGTTACCTGTTGTACAGCCAGATGTCCAGTATACTCATCCATACGCCTTTAGTTTATTATACATACTCACTATTTCCTTCAACCTACAGGGTCCCCCCTTATTTTGGTTCTTGTGGGAGAGAACGGGCCAAACTGGGACCATTGGCGGCCGCCGATTGCTGCCTCCCTGGCCGCAGGCTTTATTGTCCGGACGCACCCTCTGGGGGACACAGATCAATGTTCTTTTTGTTTATCTGACCATTTTTTCTCTCGTACTTTTATGTTTACTCCGTCAGCCACTAATATATCCGGGTAAATACCACCATTTCCCTGGGACAAACGCATGCTCATATGAACAGTCATTTGTATATACACTACTGTTGAATTGTTGTTACAACACTACTGTTATACTTGTATGAACATGTTGTATATGTGCAATATATTCATGATTGTTATTACCTTGCAGAACCACCCTACACAGTGTTGCTTTCCCTGAGGAAGAAGTCTAATTAAATTCAAACTTTGAAACATGTTGGAATCACAGTAAACCAGCAGTCATCAGGCTATACCTTAGGCCTGGTTGGCCGTCTGTTCTAACACTGGTTATTTGTGTCTTACTGTGTATCCCCCCCTTCCCTTTTTATATGTCACTTATCATGTGATATTTTATTCTTGACTCAATAAAACAGTTTTTTACTAATGTAATTGTTCAGTACCTTTTTGGGACAATAGTGCTGCATAAAAATCCCATCTGGACTTATCTTTGGGTTTTCCAGTCTCTGAAGGGAGGGGTCATGCTCTGCTACAGTATGTCACAGTACATGTTGGCATTCATGGTTCCCTCAATGAACTGTAGCTCCCCAGTGCTGGCAGCACTCATGCAGCCCCAGACCATGACACTCCCACCACCATGCTTGACTGTAGGCAAGACTCTTTGTCTTTGTACTCCTCACCTGGCTGCCACGACACACGCTAAATAAGTTTATCTTAGTCTCATCAGACTACAGGACATCATTCCAGTAATCCATGTCCTTAGTCTGCTTGTCTTCAGCAAACTGTTTGCAGGCTTTCTTGTGCATCATTTTTAGAAGAGGCTTCCTTCTGGGATGACAACCTTGCAGTCCAATTTGATGCAGTGCACGGCATATGGTCTGAGCACTGACAGGCTGACCCCCCACCCCTTTAACCTCTGCAGCAATGCTGGCAGCACTCATACATCTATTTCTCAAAGACAATCTCTGGATATGACACTGAGCATATGTACTCAACTTCTTTGGTTGACCATGGCGAGGCCTGTTCTGAGTGGAACCTCTCCTGTTAAACCACTGTATGCTCTTGCCCACCATGCTGCAGCTCAGTTTCAGGGTCTTGGCAATCTTCTTATAGCCTAGGCCATCTTTATGTAGACCAACAATTATTTTTTTCAGATACTCGGAGAGTTCTTTGCCATGATGTGCCATGTTGAACTTCCAGTGACCAGTATGTGAGTGTGAGAGCGATAACACCAAATTTAACACATCTGCTCCTCATTCACACCTGGGACCTTGTACCACTAATGAGTCACATGACACCGGGGATGGAAAATGGCTAATTGGGCCCAATTTGGACATTTTTACTTAGGGGTGTACTCACTTTTGTTGCCAACAGTTTAGACATTAATCTCTGCAGCCACTACTTGCCAATCAATCCCGACAAATGGAATCAATTGTCTATGTAAGATCTTCCCAGCTCATCGCTGCTATTTCTTTTGAAATAATAACAGTTTCAGAGTTGTCTGCCCAGTACATAATTGTGTACACTTCCACCGATACAAGGATGTATGTTTATTCTATTCAGTTGGATCTTTTGCCCTCCATGTTTTTTTTTTTTTTGCACCTTATTTAGAGTGACAGTTTCCCCAGATAAACCCTTAAATTCTGCAAGGCCTTGCAAAGTTTTAAAACACACTTGAGTGAGATTGCCATGTCTTTGGACCTGGCTTTGTCTTGAGTATTTCTACCATCTTAAGGGCTGTCATATGTCTATCACTCGAGTCATCATATCCAACTCATGCTTTTCTAGACCATGGACATGGCAATTTGGGACAGCACAGCTGAGAAACTCAAAAGAATGCAGGGCAAATGTCATTTAGGTATGCTAAGTGATATTTTTTTAGCATCATACTAAGATTTCCCAGCATACTTGGAGATTCCTGGGACCCAATTTTATCCCTAAAAGATGATCAGATCCTTGGTGGAAATAACGGAAACATTTTCCCACCTTAAAGAATAACTCCACTTTTGTTAAGAAAAAAATATTCCCCTCTGGGTGATCTATATACATTGCAGTAAATTGCAATGATTTTAACAAACTTTGTCCCAGATCTCTATATTTTGTTATTCTGCAGAGTTTGTTTGTTTGTTTGTATGTGCAGAGTGAATCTGTATGGGAGTAGTTTTATAATTATCAATCAGCTGCTGCACCTGAAGGCACTGATGAGGAAAGTTGCAGGGTCTGCATCCTTTAAGGCCCGGCTCACACTGACGCAACTTCAAAGCCCAACATCCCAGCGTGACTTCGGCACAACTTGTATACAACTTTTTTAACAGAAGTCAATGCAAGTTGTGCCGAAGTCGGACCAAACGTAGTGCAGGAACCTTTTTCTAAGTCTGAGCAACTCAAGTGGTTCCTATTAGAATGGTTTCATTGCACTTAATGGGTTGCGACTTGTAATGTGACGTGCTCTATAAGTCGGAGCACATGTCTTCACCGGTGTGAACTTGGCCTAAAACGGGATTACCCTTTGGAAATGACATTTTTGCTGCGGGGGATGCCAGAAATCTGATTTGTATCTTAGTGCAGACTTTTGGGAAAATCAGTGAGCCAATCACACAAGCAGGAAATTACATTTTTTAGGGGGCATTCTGTACACCATCTGTGTACAGAACACCTTCAGGCTGCCATATTGGATTTTCCAGAAAATTACAGCACTGCAGATTAAAAAGGAAAGGTAATTTTTAGCAACATTCAAATAAAATGGGGCTTGTGTCACAATTGTATATGCCAGGGCTCGACATTACCCAGACGGCAGGTCACCATGGCGACCAGAAACCGCGTCCAGCCGATCCTTCTCTCCCCTCACTATCTTAAGACAACATCTCCAATTCAGTGAAGAGACATTCTCTGCTCAATCTAATCTGACAGCTGTTAGGGCCGGTTCACACTTGAAGCAGCGTGACTTGCAGGGCAAATCGAGTCGCCCCGCTCGAAACGACCTCAGCGCGGCTTGCAGGGGACTTCTATCATAGAAGTCAATCCAAATCGTGCTGAGGTCATCCCGAAAATAGTGCAGGAACTTTTTTTCTAAGCGGAGCGAAGCTACTTGCTCCTATTAAAACAGTTCCATTGCACTGCATTGAAGTGACTTGTCAGGCGACTCAAATCGCCTGACAAGTCACCTAGGTGTGAACCGGCCCTTAAAGAAGAACAAGCCTGCCATGTATCTCACAACATCGCTGATAAGTATAAACAATACAAATTTTTGGTTCTTCTATCAAAGGAATGAACTCCGGTCTGTAAATGTGGTCTGTTTATAACCACTTAGGCTCGATTCACAGTTAAGTCCGACATCGGATGGGATTCACACCTCACTTCAGTGCAAATCACATGCAATGTCTGTGCGATGCGAACTCAGCCATACAGATAGTATGGCTGAATTTGCATCGCATTCGGACCAAACTCACACAGGACCCTTTTTGTCAGCACCAGAATTGGAGACGGCGGGAGACATGTGATGCGAGACTCCGCAGTGGATTTGCAGGGTTCCTGCATCGCTGCAGTGTGAACAGAGCCTTAAAGACTAAACCTTTTCTGACATTTGTTGCTTAAGTAAAAATTTGTATTTTCTGCTAGAAAATTACTTAGAACCCCCAAACATTATATATATATATTTTTTTTTTAGCAGAGACCCTGGAGAATAAAGTTGCAATATTTTATGTCACATGGTATTTGCGCAGCGGTCTTTCAAATGCAATTTTTTGGGAAATAATACACTTTAATGAATTTTACAAAAACTAAACAGCAAAGTTAGCCCATTTTTTTGTATAATGTGAAAGATGATGTTGCGGCGTGAAAATTATGTTCTTTATGCTAAGCAACAAAATCATGATTCTCGTTTTAGCCAGAATCGTGCAGCTCTGAGGTGTGCTGTGAGGTGGAGGAGGGGAGATGAGGCAGCTGGATATGCTTTAGAAAAGTCTTTCTATATCCTCTGATAAAGCCCTGTGTACCATCAACAATTACCACTCTTTATGTGTAACTGGACTCCAGTATTTCATGGTGACCGGAAACCCACCAGAGCTATGAATAGTCACAGTGGGGGACACATATGTAGACAGGAAGTGGCTGCAAAGAGGCAGCAGAAGATCAGCAGCGCTGGAATACTTCTTTCACCTTTTTTGTGTATTTTATTTAAAGCGCCACTAAGGATTAATTTAGATGTGTAGTTGGGTGGTAAAAATGTGCGGTAGAGACATGTTTTTGCCACCTACCAACGGCCACCCTTAAGCTCCATTAGGCAGCAGATGAGGGCATTTTACATGCCTCAATCATGATACATTAGGCACCCTATAACAGGTTTTTAGTGTCACTCTTTCTGGCCAGCCTATAACCCTGATGCAACGGTATTACATTGGAGTTATTGACTGGCTGCTCTGCTGTAAGTTATGGTTGGGGGGGGGGGGTGCAAATTACTTGCCTTACCCTGGGGGGGCGCTGACAATCACACTACGCAAAATAAACTGGCTCCTAACTTTTTTAGCTGGCTCCTAGATTCAAAGCAAATTTGTCAAGCCCTGGCATACACTATATTATTTTTTTATTATTTGCTATTTTTTCCCCACAAAAGTGGAGTTACCCTTTAACATGATATGACCTGAAATATGTGCATTGCTGTCTCACAGTAGAAGCACCACTCCTCAGCCATATGTACAAGTGGAGGGGCAATATGTCAATATTTGAAAATAGAAAACACTATTCTGAGTGACTGGCTAAGCCAGAAATGTGTTATGCCATTTATCATGGCTATAGTGTGAGCAGTCTCCTGTCTTTTGTGTGTTAAGTGGAGGCTGTGTATGAGCACATCCATTAGGATTAATGGATTAGTGGTCAACATGTTAAAATAATTTACAGAAATAAAGCTGTAGCTAGACTCTTAGGGTATGACAATCCCATCATGTCATAGTTACTTAATTGAAATATCTGAATGTGATTAGCGCAATACAGATATTCTTTTGAATGTGTTAAAAGCTTTAATATAGTTACATATATAGTAGGTAAGTTTGAATAAAGACAATAGTCCATCCAGTTCAGCCTGTGTAGGTATACGTGTGTCAGTGTTGATAATCATTTCCTATATCCCTGTATGTTGCATTCTTTAAGATGCTCATCCAAGAGTCTTTTAACCACTTCAGTCCCGGAAGGATTTACCCCCATCATGACCAGAGCACTTTTTGCAATTCAGCACTGTGTCGCTTTAACTGACAATTGCGTGGTCGTGCGGCACTGTGTCTCCACAAATAGAGCTTTCTATTGGTGGTATTTGATCACCTTTGCGTTTTTTTTTGGGCTATAAACAAAAAAGGAGCGACAATTTTGATAAAAAAACAATATTTTTTACTTTTTGCTATAATACATATCCAAAACAAAAATTATAAAAAAAACCACATTGTATTCATCAGTTTTTGTTGATATATATTCGCAGAAAGAGTTTATTGACTGGTTTGCGCAAAAGTTGCCACGTTTACAAACCATGAGAATTAATTTATGGCGTTTTTACTATTTATTTATTTTTTACTAGTAATGGCGGCGATCTGCGATTTTTATCGGGGCTGCGATATTGCGGTGGACAGATCGGACATTTTTGGCACTTTTATGGGACTATTGACATTTATACAGCGATTAGATCTAAAAATAGCCACTGATTACTGTATAAATGTCACTGGCAGGGAAGGGGTTAACCTGCAGGGGGCGATCTAAGGGTTAACTGTGTTCCTTCATTGTGCTCTAACTGTGTGGGGACTGGGCTGGCAGGGTCATGACAAATCTAACTGATCCCGAGTACAGGGATCAGTAGATCACTGTCATGCCCACTGACAGAACGGGGAACCGGGTGGTTACATCGGCGGTTCCCTATTCTTCCTCTCTAGAAGGCAATCGCCGGTCACCGGCGGACATCGAGTCTGCCCGTCCCGCGGCCACACATAGGCAGAGTGCGACGGGCATGAGAGCGCGCCGGCGGCGGCGCACGCCCACCCGCAGCTGTTTATAGACAGCGATCTGCGTAGGGGAGCCAACTTGCTGCAGTAAATGTACGTAAGGCAGTCAGCAAGTGGTTCAAAATATCCATACTCCCCGTAGCCACCAATAATTGTGGAAGAGCGTTCCACATCCTTATTGCCCTGACAGTGAAAAACCCCCCGCACGGCTTAAAGTTCAAACCGCTTCTCCTCCAATCTCAGTGTGTGGCCTCGTGTCCTCTTACACTCCCTGAGACTTTAAAAAGATTACTTCTATTTCTTATTTTGTAATTATACATGGGACAGCCATATATTTGCTCATTACCTGTGCAGGAGCTACAGTATTTGCTACTTCAGAGTGCTATATAGTGACTGTGCTTAAAGGAGACGTATATACCCAAGTACTTCTCCTGTAGGTCGCAGTTCTGCATTTCTGTAACCTGTTTTCAGCCGACGGCAGGCTAAAGCTGCCCAGGCCAATTTTCAGATCTCATCGCTGTCACACTTTGATTAATTTTTATAATTTTTTTGAGACAGAGCTTTCCTCTAGTGGTAAGCAAAAAAAAAAAAAAAACTAAACGTTTTGGAAAAATAACACGGTTTTCTTAGTTTCTGTTATAAAAGTTTGCAAATAAACATTCTTTTTTCATAAATTTAGTCTAAAATGTATTCTGCTACATTTATTTGGTAAAAAAATACCCCAAATCAGTGTATATTACTAGGTTTGTGTAAAAGTAATAGGGTCCACAAACTATGGTATATATTTTTGAAAATTGATCAATCCTGATTTTACTGACATTGTAGTGACAGCCTCATGTCTTGAGGCCCCAGAACAGCACAAATACCCCCCAAATTACCACTTTTTGGAATGTAGACAGTCTAAGGCAGGGGTGTCAAACTCTATTTCATTGAGGGCCACATGAGCATTATAGTTGCCTTCAAAGGGCCAGCTGTATTTGTAAGACTACATAAATGTATCCAGAACCCTCACCCCCCCGTCGAACCGCATTGAATAGTGGGTGTGGCCAAATTGCACTACCAGTGGCAGGATCTTAAAGGGACAATAAATACCAGGAGTGCGTTATGTGCGGAGTTCAGGGATGCACTATGTACAGAGTGCAGTTCCAGAGGTGCCCTGTGCAGAGTTCAGGGGTGCATAATGTACAGATTGCAGAGTAAAGGGGTGCGCTATGTACCAAGTGCAGGATTCAGGGGTGCACAATGTACAGAGTGCAGAATTCAGGGGTGCGCTATGTACCAAGTGCAGGATTCAGGAGTGCAATGTGTACATAGTGCAGGTTTGTGGAGTTAGCTACATAGAGATTGCAGGGTTTAGGAGTGTGCAGGGTTCTGGCTGAAAAATAAGCCCTGGGTGTGAGGGCCACATGAAATGGCCAGGCGGGCCGCATTTGGCCCCCGGGCCTTGTGTTTGACACATGTGGTCTAAGGTATTCAGTAAGAGGCATGGTTAGTTTTTTGAAGTTGTAATATTTTGTCACAATTTTTTTAAAAATTAAGAAATGAAATAATTTTATATTTCACAATTATTAAGAGCAGTACAGTGTCAACATATGACTGTTGTGATCTAGGACACTGACTGGTGACAGTATTATTATTATTATTATACAGGATTTATATAGCGCCGACAGTTTGCACAGCACTTTACAACATGAGGGCAGACAGTACAGTTACAATATAATTCAATACAGGAAGAACCAGAGGGTCCTGCTCATTAGAGCTTACAATCTAGGCAGGAGGGTCAAGTGATACAAAAGGGTAATAACTGTGGTGGATGAGCTAGTGAAGAAAATAAAAGTGCAGTTGTTAGGTGGAGGCAGGATAGGCTTCTCAGAAGAGAAACGTTTTCAGGGATCCCCTAAAAGTAGATAGATTTGGAGATAGTCTGACAGATTTGGGTAGGGAATTCCAGAGGATGGGAGAGACTTGGGAGAAGTCCTGAAGGCGAATATGGGAGGAGGTGATGAGGGAGCTGGAGAGCAGGAGGTCTTGGGAGGAACGGAGAGGAAAATTAGGTTGGTATTTTGAGACTAGGCTGGTGATTTAGCTTGGGGCAGAGTTGTGGATGGCTTTGTAGCTGATTGTTAGTATTTTCAATTTAATTTGTTGGGCGAGTGGCAGCCAATGGAGGGATTGACAAAGAGGGGTGGCAGACGCTGAGTGGTTTGTAAGGTGGAGGGGGAATAGTCTATTTAAAGGTAAGCCGATGAGGAGGGAGTTGCAGTAGTCGAGGCGAGAGATGACCAGGGAGTGAATCAGGAGCTTTGTAGTTTCATTGGTTAGGAAGGGACGTAGTTTAGAGATGTTGCGGAGGGTTGAGGTGGCAAGCTTTGGAAAGTGGCAGTATGTAAACTTAAAAAGAAAAAAAAAAAAATCACTTTTTTAACCACTTCAGCCCCGGAAGGATTTCCCAGGTTAGGACCAGAGCACTTTTTGCGATTCGGCACTGCGTCGCTTTAACTGACAATTACGTGGTCCTGCGATGTTGTACCCAGATGAAATTTGCGTCCTTTTTTTTCCCACAAATAGAGCTTTCTTTTGGTGGTATTTGATCGCCTCTGTGTCATTTCTGATCACCGCTATAAACAAAAGAAGAGCGACAATTTTGCAAAAAAAAAGTTTTTCTTACTTTTTGCTAAAATACAAATCCAAAAAAAAATATAAAAAAACATTTTTTTTCACCGGTTTTGGACGATTTATATTCTTCCCCATATCGCGCAATCGGCGTTTATTGATTGGTTTCTGCAAAAGTGGCGCGTTTACAGATGATGAGAATTAATTTCTGGGGTTTTTATTTATTGAATTTTATTTTTACTAGTAATGCCGGTGATCTGCGATTTTTATCGGTACTGCGATATTGGGTCGGACATGTCGGACCATTTGGACACTTTTTTGGGACCAATGACATTTATACAGCGATCAGAAATTTAAATATCCACTGATTACTGTATAAATGTCACTGGCATTGAAGGAGTTAACCTGCAGGGGGTGATCTAGGGGTTAACTGTGTTCCCTGGGTGTGTTCTAACTGTGGGGGGGCTGGGCTACCATGGGCATAAGAGATCTAACTGATCCCAGTGACAGGGATCAGTAGATCTCCTATGCCCCCGCGGGGAACCGCCGTGTTTACATCGCCGGTTCCCCATTCTTTTGCTGTGGCCACTCATCGCGGCTCCCCGGCGGACATCGGGCACACTCCTCAGGCGTACGGTGGGCGCGCGCGCGCACCCACTAGCGGCCACCCGCAGATCGCCGCTTATTTACAGCGATTCGCAGTACACGTCCACACTGCCGCTGTGAATATACGGTAGGCAGTGTGGAAGTGGTGAAACATTGCTTTCCTTTTTTTTTTTTTTTTTATATACAATATTTTTTTTTTTTACATGTTATTTTACATACTGTGAAGCAGTACAGTGTCACCATAATGCAGGTGATCCATTTTATATTTTTTTACACTATGATTGCTTATTACAGTGACAATCAGCGTATGTAAGCAATCATTTTTCTGTATAGCATCCCTTTATGTGCAATTGTGTAGTATTGTGATAGCTGTGATTGGTCACATCTGTCACATGGTACAGGTCTGCTGTGATTGATCCCTGTACTGTGTGATCACTAATACCAACCGCAGATATCACAATAGTACACACAATGGCTATGGATGAAAGCCATTGTTGACAACTAACATGTGATAACTGTGATTGTTCACAGTGATCACGCGGTACCAGGGCTATGCTCAGTGGCCTGGTACAACAATCTGTGTTCCATTGTGTCCGGTGGACACTGCGGGTCACAGATTGCACCGAGGTACACGAAGGGGGGAAGTCAGTCCTCCTGGAATAATAGTGCTCTCACCCATCCGGTTTTTTTTTTAAAGGATATGGTTAAAGAGCAACTTAATTTTTTTTTCGTTTAAATAAAAAGTCAGCAGCTACAAATACAGTAGCTGCTGATTATTAAAAATAAGGTACTTACCAGTACTTGAGGGTCAAACATTGTCTTCCCACAGCTGCTTCTTCTCACCGCTGCAGGTCCCCGACATCACTATTTTGGATATGGGAGCCGACTGTCTTTCTGAAGAATCGCATGCTGAGATTGTGCTGTGTTGTGGGACTGGCCTTGCAGTCTCCTAGGATGTGTGATGTGTCCCAGGGGGGCTGCGGAGTGTGGGTAGGGGGCATGCCTGAGTGCAAGTCATTCTACCTAGGAGAGAATTAAAGGGGTTGCAAACCCTCACAGTTTTTCACATTAATGCATTCTATGCATTAATGTGAAAAACCTTTTCTTTTGCAGCTGCCCCCAGAGCCCCCCATTTACTTACCGGAGCCCGGTCGTTCACACACCGGGGACGAGCACACCCGCTCCAGTCGGTGTCTCGGGTCCTCATTGGATAGATCGATAGCAGCGCAACCATTGGCTCCCACTGCTGTCAATCAAATCCAATGACCCAGGCTGCGGAGCCAAAGTCCTGCTGTCTGTGTCAATGGAGGTAGCAGCAGGACACGGGAGCGCACCCACACAAGTGCCTCCAGGGAAAGCGCTTTCCTGATGGGTCACTTGATGTGGGAGGAGCCAGGAGCACCGCTGAGGGACCCCAGAAGAGGAGGATCGGGGCCACTCTGTCCAAAACCCTTGCACACAGGACATACGTATGACATGTTTGTTATTAAAAAAAAAAAAAAAAAAAAAGCTGAACATTTACAATCACTTTAACCACTTCCCGACCGCCAGATGCAGAATGCCGACCAGGAAGTGGTTTAGTTATCCTGACTGGGCGTCATATGACGTACTCAGGATAACATGCTGGCGCTCCCCCGGATTACCGATCTCGGTAAAGCGCTTCCATCTGAGGCACTTTACCATGTGATCAGCCATGACCAATCACGGCTGGTCAGAGTGTAACACAGGAAAGCCGTTTATCGGCATTTCCTGTACTCGGGTCTGCAGACCTGAGTAGTAGAGAGCCAATTGGCTGCTCTCCAGACGGGGGGGGGGGTGTGCTGATAGCACAGCACAGCCCCCCCAGGATCACCACACTAGACCACCAGGGAGCCTGCCCAGGGACCACCAGGGATCCGACCAGGGACCACCAGGGAGCCAATCTGGACCACCAGGGAGACCACCCTAGACCACCAGGCAAGGGGCACAGTGCCCAATATGGATGGCGCTCAGTGCCACCTTCAGATGCCACCCTAGACCACCAGGAAATGGGCCCCTGTCAGTGCATCTGCCCACCAGTGCCCCTATCAGTGCGTACCAGTGCCACATATCAGTGCCCACCATTGCCACCTACCAGTGCCCACCTATCAGTGCCCAGTGGCACCTATGAGTGCCAATCAGTGCCGTCTATGAGTGCCCATCAGTGCCGCTTATCAGTGTCCATCAGTGCTGCATATCAGTGCCACCTATCAGTGTCCATCAGTGCTGCTTATCAGTGCCGCCTAACAGTGCTCATCATTGCTGCATCTAAGTGCCTCATCATCAGTGCTACCTCATCAGTGCCGCCTTATCAGTGCCAATCAGTACTGCCTCATCAGTGCCCGTCAGTGTAGCCTCATCAGTGCCCATCAGTGACGGAGAAAATTTTACTTATTTACAAAGTTTTGTGACAGAAACAGAGAATTTTTTTTTTCAAAATCTTCGGTCCTTTTTTATTTGTAGCGCAAAAAATAAAAAACGCAGGGGGGATCAAATACCACCAAAAGAAAGCTCTGTTTGTGGGAACAAAATGATAAAAACTTTGTTTGGGTACAGCGTCGCACGACCGCGCAATTGTCATTCAAATCGCAACAGCACTGAAAGCTGAAAATTGGTCTGGTAGGAAAGTGTTCTAAGTGCATAGTATTGAAGTGGTTAAGGAAGTAGGGGAAGGTACCTGTTAAAAAACATAAATTAAGTTAGTGCCCTGGGTTGGTAGGTGAATAGGCAGCACTTTCACTTTTGGGTGAAGGTCCGCTTTAAAGGGGAACACCCACCAGCAAGAGCATTTTCTGACCCTTCCCCACACTATCCAAAAAGATAATTTTCACTGAAGTTCTACGATAAAGTGCCATTGTACCTAATGCAAATCTGTTACACAGTTACTAATAGCATTCATCATTATATATGAAAAAGTTCCCAAACGCAAGACTTGTTATTCAGGATCATTTCCCTTGCAACCTCTCTTGTACAATGTACCAGGCTCGCTAAAGATAAGAAAGTTAAAACATAACTTTTTCTTAAGTCAGATTGCTAAAATGTTACCGCATGATTCCGCCACCAGACAAGTTCTGCTTGTGTGCTTCATCAAGGGGGGAAAAAAACCTTTCCACACCCATTCAGAAAGTGAGATATTTAACATTTGTGTAGCCGTGAAAATAAACAAGCCCTGACCATCGGATCATTATTTAGAACAAACAGAACATCAACAGGCATAAATATATCAGGCAAAGGTTTATATTCATACATTGTAGCTACACCCTGAGTTAAAGTGATTGTAAAAGAAACATTTTTTATTTTAAAAATATAACAAACGTGTTATACTTACCTGCTCTGTGCAAAACCACTGCACAGAGCAGGTAAGTATAACATGTTTATTATACTCCTCGAGTCCCACCCCCACTTGCGCTCTGGGCCCCTTCCCCTTGCCCTGTGCCCCTATAGCAAGCCGCTTACTGTGGGGGCACTTGTGCGTGCTCGCTCCTGAGCCAGCTCTCTGTGACCATAAGACACAGAGAGCGAGGCTCAGCCCCACCCCCTGCTCCTGCCTCACTGGCTGTGATTGACAGCAGCGGGAGCCAATGGCTCCTGCATCTCAGCCAATCAGGAGGGAGAAACCTTGCTGGATCCAGATTGGTCATAGGTAAGTATTAGGGAGGGAGAGGGGGGAGCACAGAATGCATTAAAGTAAAAAAAAAAAACCTTCAGCCTTTACAAGCACATTAATCTCAGGGGAATGCTAATAGTCAGTCAGGAATATCCATCTCAATTTATCATCCTTCTTGTGAAGAGATATCTGAAGAAGTTGACTATAGAAATATAATATTTCTTGATCTGACCATGGTCGCCAGATCTCATGGCAGGCAACATTTTGGGCAACATAATTCTGCTATGCATAAAGTTGCCACCTTTTCTGGTAAAAAATATCAGACTTCATATCTTTGGCCTATTACTGGCATTGGAGTCCAGTTTGTACCTTGCAGGGAGTAACTGTATCTGTGCAGCTTATTGTTCTGTTAGCTGGCATGTTAGGCAAAAGGAGGCACCAGAATTACCTCTGTAAATTTCACTTTCAAACAAAAAGGGGGAAGCCACTCTTCATCAAAAGCTTTGTGTGGATTTATTTATATATTTAAAACAGAGTTCCACCCAGAATTTTTTTTTTTCGGCATCCGCACTTTTAATACTAAATAGATGTAACCTTTTGTTTCCTTACTTTCAAACCGCCTAGTAATTACATGTATTTTTTACCCACAATTTCATTTCTCTCACTGCTGGACTTTTCCATTTTAGGTGAGGGCATCTAAAGCCCCGTCTCCTGGCATCTCTTCCTGAAAGAAGTGCATGGTGGGTAACCATCATGCACTCCTCGATCTCGGTCCGCCTTAAATTACGTCATTTCCTGTCTGGAAATAACAGGATTTTACAGTACAGGGAAGCCCACTGACTCCTGGGAAATGATGAGTCACATCTCCCAGGAGGCCAGGCGAAGCAGGAAGTGAGGAGAAAAGCTTAGGACTTAAAAGGGGCAGATTATAGAGAACAACTAGCAACAAGCAACTTAGGGTGAGTATAAAAAAACATTTTCTTTTTTTGACGTTCATGCAGCTGTTGTGGTTCAGGTGAGATCGCTCCCAGCCCTACGGCAGATATCAAAGCCACAGGAGAGCTGAGCATATCAGAACCACAGTACTACCACAACCATTTATCAACAGGTACTCTGTGAGTTTGGTTGATGCCTTCACCCACATCGTGAGACCTATCTGTGAAGTACATAGCCTTGAAGTGTGGCCGGACACTAGGACGGGACGGTTGAGGTGCTGACGTGGACGTCCACTCGACTGCCTTGGATATTTACTCCCTATGCATACATACTTCTTTCATCTGGTAAGAGTACCCATTATTATTGGTGAAGGAGCACAGTGCATGCTGACCTAGTGGAAGCACAAGTCACTTTATTGGGTGTTGTATATGGTGAAGGACATTATATGAACTCTCATCATCATTTTTTATATGGATCTTTTTGATATGGACTCAATATTTATGTTTACACTGATGGACACATTATTACGTGTATTAGGTGTATTCACTACATTGGGTAGACAAGGCTGAAACCAAGTCTACCTTTCACCTTCACTTCTGTTTTTTTATATATATATATAAGGTTCACTTGTGTATATATTATTCATTTAGCGCTGCACTTTATTATTGACTATAAAAAAAAATTTCCTTCAAAGGTAAGTCTATATAGGTAAGAACTTGAATGATGTAAAAAATAAATTCTGGGTGGAACTCCGCTTTAATGCACATGCGGTTACACGCATTCTACAACACTAACGCGTTTCACTCCATCTGGAGCTTATTCATAGCGTGAGGATCATGGGGTGAGAAAGCCCCTAAATTAACACCTAACGACACCTGTAACAAGTAAAAGAATCAAAACATGTCTACAAGCTGAAAGGGAGGCTCATATAATATGACATGGATGCTCAATTGCAGATTACCAGACACACACTGTGGATGATTTACTAAAACTGGAGGGAGCGAAATCTGGTGTAGCTCTCCATAGAAACCAATCAGCTTCCAGTTTTTTTTGTCAAAGCTTAAAGTATTACTAAGGGCAAAACTTTTTTTTTAGTTTTGAATAGAGTGGAGATGGATTGGAACCCCTGTCAGTTTTTATTGCTGTTTGTTTGCCCGTTGGGGAGATCCACCCTCTTTATCTGTCCTGTTTACCTTTATCATTGAAAGTAAATCCCAAATTTTGGGTTGTCCTCAGAAAAGTGATAGAATGGAAATCTTCCAATAGGAACCCTAGTTCAAGTCACCTGGGGGTCTCCAAGGAATCCTTTATATTTACAGGGATTTCCTCTCACTTCCTGTTTGGCTACAGGACAGGAAGTGAAGGGAAATATCCACAATGGGTTATAACTCTCCCTTACTCTATCCAAAATGAAAAAAAAAAAAAGTTTTACCTAGAGTTCTATTTTAATTGAACAAGCTGAATTCAGAAGCTGATTGGCTGCATCAGATTTTGCACTACAGTTTTATTAAATCAACCCACTGTGTTTTCTATCTGGTGGGAGCATGTTCTTACACAATTCTCTGAAATGTTGATAATCCATCTAATATGTTACAAGATAGAAAAAAAAATTCAATAACATTAGCCCTTTATACACTTGTGCAACCTGAAAGTTGCTTGATTTTTGCAGTGATTTTGCAGCGACTTTGATGCAACCTGAAGCAATGTCTGTGTAATCTTGTGGTCTGTGGACCTCAAGTCACATCAAAGTCAGACCAAAGTAGTACAGGGACTGCTTTGAAGTCGCACAGATATGAATGGTACTCATTGGAAATCATGGGGTACGACTTGTCATGCGACTTTGCAGTCCCAAGTTGCAGGACAAGTCGCACAAAGTGTGAAAGGGGCCTTAATCACTTAAAAGCCAAAATGGCTCGATCAGCTAGTCTCATCTTTATCACACTATACAAAACTTGTAACATAATATTCGTAACACGTTTGAAGAATTTCAGAGTGTTATAACATGGTACCATCAGATATAAACTACACCAAGGGTCTGGCATCTGCAGTTCAGACATATTTTATTTGGCTTACTTGGTACAAGTGCATGTTGTTAAAGTATAACTAAAGGCAAAACCTTTTTTTTTTTGTTTTGGATGGAGGGATTAGAACCCGTCAGTTTTTATTTCTGTCTGTGCCACCGTTATGGAGATTCACCCTCTCTATTTATCCTGTTTACCATTTTCATTGAAAGTCAAAGTAAAAGAAAATTACAAATTATGGGTTGTCCCCAGAAAAGTAATAGAGGAGAAATCTTCCAATAGAGACACTAGTTCTGATGACCTGGTGGTCCCAAAGGAATCCCCCTAATTTGCAGAAATTTCCTTTCACTTCCTGTTTGGCAGTGGGACAGGACGTGGTGGTAAATCTCATCAATGGGACACAGAAGATGAAAAAAGGAGTTATAACCCTTCCTTGCTCTATGCAAGATGAAAAAATAAAGTTTTACCAATAGTTCTACTTTTAAGTCCTGTTTTAACCACTTCAGCCCCGGAAGGATTTTCCCTCTTAAGGTGGTTGTAAAGGCACTACAATCACTTTGACCTACAGGCAAGCCTATATTAAGGCTTACCTGTAGGTACCCTGCATATCTCCTAAACCTGCACGGTTCAGGAGATATGCAGTGTTCTGCATGTGCCGACGTCATTTTGGTTCATGCGCAGTGAAGAAACGGCCTTCATGCCGTTTCTCCACTGAGACCGTGCCATGACTGGCGGCTCCCGTGCGCATGTGCGGTAGTGACGTCACGCGGCTCCGGCCAATCACAGCGCCGGAGTCCGCGGCACCCGGAGAGAAGAGACACAGGCATGGATGCGACCTGGAGCGAGGACATCGCTGGATTCCTCTGCTGGTAATGATGCGATGCATACTAGTCCATTATGCTTTTACATTGCAGGCACTAGCAGGAACTAAAGAGGAAGTAAAACCCATCAGGGTTTACTTCCTCTTTAATGACCAGGCCATTTTTTGTGATTCCGCACTGCATCGTTTTAACTGACAATTGCGCGGTCATGCGACATTGTACCCAAACAAAACTGACGTCCATTTTTTCCCACAAATAGAGCTTTCTTTTGGTGGTATTTGATCACCTCTGGGGTTTTTATTTTTTACGCTATAAACAAACAAAGAGCAACAATTTTGAAAAAAAAACATTTTTTTTCTTACTTTTTTGCTATAATACATATATACATAAAAAATATATATATGTATAAAAAAAACTAATTTATTAATCAGTTTAGACCAATATGCATTCTTCTACATATTTTTGGCATATAAAATCACAATAAGCGTTTATTGATTGGTTTGCGCAAAAGTTATCGTGTCTACAAACTATGAGAATTGATTTATGGTGTTTCTATTATTTTATATTTTTTACTGGTGATGGCGGCGATCTGCGATTTTTATCGGGACTGTGATATTGCGGTGGACAGATCGGACACATTTGACAGTTTTTTGAGACCAATGACATTTATACAGCGATCAGAGCTAGAAATAGCCACTGATTACTGTATAAATGTCACTGGCAGGGAATGGGTTAACACTAGGGTGGCAATCAAGGGGCTAAATGTGTTCCCTCAGTGTGTTCTAACTGTGTGGGGGCTGGGCTGGCAGGGACATGACAGATCTAACTGATCTCAATTACAGGGATCAGTAAATCACTGTCATGTTCCCTGACAGAACAGGAAACCACCGTGTTTACATTGGCGGTTCCCCGTTCTACCTCTGTAATCGTGGGTCGCCAGCGGACATAGGGTCCGCCTGACCCGCGGCCACACACACGCAGTGTGTGGCCGGCACAAGAGCGTGCCACCGGCGGTGCATGCCTGCCTGCAACTGCGGCTGTGCGAATTGCGGTAAATATATGGCGATTCGCGCAGGGCTGCCAACCTGCTACTGTATTTCTACAGGTGGCAGTTAGGAAGTGGTTAAAGAGTACCTCCAGAAAAAAACATTCCCCTCTCTATGTACATTGCAAGGATTATAACAAACTTAGATTCCTACCTTTTGTTGTTCTGAAGAAATCCCTGTGTGTTTGTCTGTGTCCATGTGGGAAAGTGAATCTAATGGAAGTGGTTTCATAATTATCAATCAGCTGTGAACCTGCAGGGCTCTAATGTGGAAAACTGCTTGGTGGGTCTGCATCCCTTATGTGATTTCCTGTTGGGAGTATCTTACCAAAAAATAGATTTGTGTTGCAGGGAATGCCTGAAATCTGACTTGTATCTTAGTGTAGACTTCTGGGAATATCAATGAGCCAATCACACAAGCAGGAAATTATGTTTTTGGAGGGCGTTCTATATGTCATCTGTGTACAGAACACCTTTAGGTAGCCATATTGCATTGCATTTTACAGAAAATGACAGAGCTGCAGATTGAAAAGGAAAGGTCATTTTTAATAACATTCAATTACAATATGATTAGTGTCGCAATTGTGTGTTAGATTTGTTTTTTATTATTTGCTATTTTTTTTCCCAACGAAAGTAGAGTTACCCTTTAAGGGCTTTCTCACCCCATGATCCATGCTCTACGAATAAGCCCCGGATGAAGTTAAACACGTTAGAGCTTGTAGGATAAGTGCAACAGTTTGTGCATTGAATATTTGAATAAATACACACAATGTTTCTAATGGAGGGCTGCCTCCCTTTTTTCCTTTATGTCTGAAAGGGGAATTTATGGAGCAGCCAGCGATCGCTGGGTGGAGTGAGAGGGATGTGTGCCTAAAGCAGGACTGAACATTCTGCACTGCTTAAAATGACCTCTTATGGGACTGCTGGAAAGTCAGCTTTCATTTTTATATGAATTATTTATTCACTATTCTTATATATTTATTCACATTTTATTGTTATTATTTATTGATGACTATTGCAATTGGGATTTTTGCTTAGCGCTGTAGCAATTTATGAAATGTTTTATTATCCTATTGATATTGATACAGCAGTTATACATATACATACATATACATCTAGTTCGCTCATTAACATTTTCTATTTCAAATATCCCCCAACACTTTGATTTCCAACATCTGATCTGATAATCTCCTAAAATGTTTATATATTTATGTTCGAATGTCAAGATTCATGCAAACTACTCTCTTGCCATTTGCATCTGGGCTGCAGTGCAGGGTTGGCTTGGGGTTCTGAAGCTCTTGGATAAGTCGTCCTCTTTATCATGAGACAAGTTGGATGGATATCATTGCCACAGCTGGCAAGATTAAAAAAATTCACATTTCTGCAAGTGATGTGTTTTTAAGAAATAGTTTTCTAGCAAAGCGTCACTTTCCTGCTCTGCATTGAGGTTTCCTCCGTTGTCGCTGTCTTTTCCCTGCTGCACTCTCTTTCTGGGCCAAAGGCACAAGGGGGAGTAAATCTCACATTGTAATGTTGCAGGCAGACAGTGCACCTTGTTTATCAAAGCATGCAAAAAGCAAGGACTTTTTGCCCTGCCCACTGTAACCATTGGCATTGCATAGAATGCAATATGTGAACATAACTTTGAGGCACGTTTCTGCTGAGCTGACACTTTACGTGCACAGTACTGTCCTTGTTTATTATACACATTTCTAGTTGTGATGCGTTATTTAAATTATAATCAACATGCTTGATTGCATTTTAGATTTGCCAGTAAATATTAAAGTAGATCTAAAAGGGCTCATGCACATTGCAGCTCAAAAAATAAACCTGCTTTTACAGGCATTTGAGCTTACGTGTATATTTCAGCTTGAAGAAGCGTGTGCTTTTTTTGTGATCTTTTGCACGTTTCTATTGAGCTTCTTTGAGCATTTTTTTTTTCAAACCCTCCCCTCAGCTCATTTTTCAAAATTTTTGTGTGTTTTCATGCTTCTTTGCGCTTTTTTGTGCCTCTTCATGCTTTTTTGTGCATTTTTGGGCACTTGGGCATCTTCTCAAAATCTCCTCTCAAAAATGTAAGTTTTGTAGGTGTTTGCCCATAAGAGAATATGCCTGTAAACCCCTGAAAAAGCCACAGTGTGCATGGACATTGGCTAACATGGAGGGGAGTTTCCAGGCAGAAAAAACATGAGCTCAAAAAAGCTCAAAAGCCTGTAGAAGCAGCTTCTTTGAGCTTCTTTGAGATGCAGTGTGCATGAGGCCTAAGTCAATACTTAGACTTGAGGAGTGCACACCTTATTCATTGCCTGGTGCCAGAATGAAATCTCCTTCTGCAACTCAGAGGAACCTCAAGTATGCAAAATGTACATCCACAGTTCTTATTAGCAACGATTTATTTTGCAAAAGCATGGCAGCACAAAACAGACAAGCTTCGATTTATACATAGCAATGTTTTAGACTATGACTAGTCCGGTTTCTCTACTAGGGTTCCTCCAGCCAGCCAGGGGAAGCCGTTCCCACTGGGTGATGACAGTGATTATTGCTAGTGGCTATATCAGCCACTAGCGATAATTGCTAGAGAATCTTGCAGGCTGGTTTACCCAGGCTGATCAATCAATCAACTTGGTACATTCAGCCTTCCCGTTAACAATTCGAATTTTGGCCGGTTACAGCTGAACTGGCCGATATTCAAACCATGCATGGCTGGCCTTAGTAATATGGGGTCCCTGGACTAATTCACTGCTTAGTGTTTGACCCAGCTGGGTTCCCTGTAGACCAGGGCCTCTCAACTAGGGTTCCTCCAGAGGTACCTTGGAGTTCTTTGAGCAATGAGCATTTTCTGTCTCCCAGATAAGTTCCACTGACACCATTAATCTTTTTAGCTATCTGTAAGGGGGTAATTCTTCCCAATGACCACAAGTGTACAGAGCATTCTTCCCACTGATCATCACACTAATGTATCATGAGTTGTAGGTATAGTAATTTTTAGCAGGGGTTCCCTGATACCAAAAAGTTATTTCAAGGGTTCCTCTGTGTTGAAAAGGTTAATAAAGGCTGCTGTGGGCCATGGTTTCCTTCTGTATATTTCACTCATATGTTTTCTGACTATGCACTCTGTAAGATGGTTTCAGTGTGTAATGACTGTCTTCTTCTGTCTTTGTCCTCATTGTAGTGATTTCTCCAACCAAACCCCTCTTCAGGTGTCAGGTGTGACAGGGACAGGAAGTGATAGAAAATCTCTCCAGTGGGGACAAATTCAGTAACTTTTCAATGGGGACACAGTAACTATCTGCGTCTTCCTGTCCTGTTTACCATATTTCACTTTTTTTCTTGTTCTAGTGTCACTGAGACAGAAAGTAGTGGGCGATTTCCCCAAAGGAATCACAGAGCACAATAAAAACTTGACGTAAGCTTTAGCTCTTTCTCACACATTCCAAAACTATAATTCATTTTGTCTGGAGCTGAGTTTTAATCATATAAGTATATTTTTAGGTTAAAGTTGTCATATATTGTAACGTATATCTGCACCAATTCTTTACATGTATCCCAAGAGATAATAATGATCCGGTAACAATACAGTTAGACCAGGAGGTATAAAATGTCTCTGGTCAACGATGTTCCTAATCTTAGGTTGAGGGCTTTCAAGCCAAGACTTACAATCGAGGCAGAGGAAGAACACTTGTCTAAAATGCTTGCTAGGTTTGGACTATATAAAGTAGCATCGTCAATATGACTTCTGCTCTGTACACATTTATGAATTGTACCCACTAGTATTTATTTTTAGGCCAAATTTTAGAACGCAGTGTTGTTTTCTTGTGTAGCTACAATGTTCCCTGCCGCTATTCCCAGTAAATATTATTCATTTCTCCTCTCAGAGGAAGATGAGGTGACAGCTTCCGATTGCCATTAATCTTCCAGGTTATTTTCTGACACTGTCACCAGTCCTATTCACTGGAGTTAAATGAATGTGTTCAGCTTCCAGCAATTCATCTTGCCAAGCTCCGCACATTGCACCATAGTTGTGGCTTTAAAACATCATGAATTTGGCCATACATGAGAATCACCAGGTGATGGAAGAGGCTTAGCAGCACCATCTGAGTGTTTATTCAGGGTAAACAGAAAACCTTTTCCACAAGTCTATCTGTAATTTATACGTATAATCATCCATTTATGAGCTGAATCACCAGACAGGTTCTGTTGTACATTCTAAAATAACCATTAGGCCTACAATACTGCCCACTCATGGTAAATAGGGTTACTAGGCTCCATAATAGGGGTTCTCAATCCACTTATATTTTGCAACCCCATATTGCAACAAATATTTAACAGGTGCCCTTTGGTGCATTTAAGTATCTCTTGAACACTCTTGACATATATTTGATTTCTTTCAAAGCAACACTTTAAAAAAACAGAAATAAATGATTTCAATTGTTTTGCATTAGGAATAGTTTTAAACGAATTTCAGGGAAACAGCTAAACACACATTTTACATATACGGGGGCTGTTTTACCTACCTTTACATTTCTGCTTACTCAGTTATAAAGCTGGCTATACACTAGAAGCTTTGTAAATGAACCTTTCTATGAATACTTATACGAACGTTTGTAGGAAAACTCTTTGTACTTTCAATGACGTACGAAAGTACTTCAAAACTTTGCGTTTAACAATCGATTTTGGAATGAAAACCACATACAGGTGCATCTAAAAAAAAAAAGAAATCATCAAAAGGTTAGTTTATTTCAGTAATTCAATTCAAAAAGTGAAACTCATATATTACAGTTGTGCTCAAAAGTTTGCACACCCTGGCAGAAATTGTGAAATTTTGGCATTTATATTGAAAATATGACTATTCATGCCAAAAAAACTGTCTTTTATTCAAGGATAGTGATCATATGAAGCCACATAGTTTTTTGGCTCCTTGTAAAATCATAATGATAACAGAAATCACCCAAATGGCCCTGGTGAAAAGTTACATACCCTGGAATGTTTGGCCTTGGTACAGACACAGAAGGTGGCACACACAGGTTAAAATGGCTATTAAAGGTTAATTTCACACATTTGTGGCTTTTTAAATCGCAATTAGTGTCTGTGTATAAATAGTCAATGAGCTTGTTAGCTCTCACATTGATGCACTAAGCAGGCTAGATATTAAGCCATGGGGAGCAGAAATGAACAGTCAAAAGACCTGCGTAACAAGGTAATGAAACTTTACAAAGATGGAAAAGGATATAAAAAGATATCCAAAGCCTTGAATATGCTAGTCAGTACTGTTCAATCATTTAATAAGAAGTGGAAAATTTGGGAATCTCTTGATACCAAGCCAAGGTCAAGTAGATCAAGAAAGATTTCAGCCATAACTGCCACAGGAATTGTTCGGGATACAAAGAAAAACCCACAGGTAACCTTAGGAGAAATACAGGCTGCTCTAGAAAAAGATGGTGTGGCTGTTTTAAGGAGCACAATACGATGATACTTGAACAAAAGAGAGCTGCATGGTCAAGTTGCC
>BLSH010184542.1:195167-212067 GCA_018402905.1 Glandirana rugosa
GTCTAGTCACAGTGAAAGACGTAGTAACTTCTGGTAGGTGTCAACCTCTTATAATTTTAATTTTTTTTTTTATGAACGACCCACCCGACTCCTGTTCCCCCTTCAGGTTTCGACCCGAAAATGAGTATTGGAGGTAGTATCAGTATTAAGGGACAGGGCTGGGGATTTGGGTTAGGGATCGGTAGTCGGATTTGGAATGTGTTGGGGTTGGGATCTTGGATGGGGTCTTCTTTTTTTATTTTTATATAAATACGTTCAACGGACCGACAAATTAACTGGGGACCCCCCTCTAAATCATTTTGGATTGGGTTTAGGGGTCGGGACAGGGAATTATGACTATGATGGAGGTTATGAGTAAAAGCCCAGCTTTGGACTTCCCCCTTGTCCTCAGCCCACCCAGCAAGTATTTTTTTTTTTAATTTTAATATTCTCCAACTGTGGATGGTCTTCAATGATGCAGAAAGTGACACTGATCTGGTGACATCAGCCCTGCTCTTTGCGCCATGGTATGTGAGTGCAGGGCATTGTGGTGTTGCACCCTTCACAACCTGTACTTAGAGAATGTCCTTCTAGTGGCAGGGAATACTGTGGGCAACAGCACCGAAGAAGAGATAAGTAATGCAACCACAGCTGTTTATTTTGTTTCACTTCTTCTGAGGTCCCATTTAAAATAAAAATGCCAAATGTTTGGCTTTACATTGAGCCTTTTACATATGAATAATGAAATTTCACTCATCTCGTGTACAGTATATTGGTATTGATACCTTACATCATGGAAACTAGTACTGATATCCCCATGCTAAAATCTAGAGACTGTAGGGTTAATTTACTTAAACTGGAGAGTGCAAAATCTGATGCAGCTCTGCTTAGAAGCCAATCAGCTTCCAGATTTTATTGTCAAGGCTTATTTGAGTAAGCTGAAGTTACAAGCTGATTGACTACAATGCACATCTACAACAGATTCTGCATTCTCCTATTTTAAGTGGGCTATACACGGTTCGAATCTTGGCCCGTTCAGCAGGAACCGGCCTGAGATTCGAACCGTTAATAGGCAGGCTGAATGTACCGAGTTGATCGATCAATCAACTTGGGTGCAACCAGCCTTACAGATTCTCTTGCAATTATCACTAGCGGCTGCTATAGCTGCTAGCGATAATCACTGTCTTCTCCCCGCACGCACCCGAAGCAGGCAATAGCTTGGCAGGAGGGATTCCCCTGTCAGCACTGTCTGTGCTGATGGGGGAATCATGTGAATTTCTTTCCTGCCACCCATGATTGTAGTAAAGAAATTTGCACCATGTATGGCCAGCAGTGGCAGCTGGTGCTCAATATTTGGAGGGGGGCAGCAAACAAGCCTGCCCCCCCCTCACTTGCACCACTACTGCTGCAGTGCTCTGTGCCCCAAGCCCACCCTTTTTTGAAGCCAATTAGAGCCTCAGGCTTTTATCATGTGCTAAAAAAAAACCCATTGAAATCCATGCGTCCGGAGCCCTGCATGGAGATTAGGGGCTGGGCGCATGGATTATGGACGGGCCGCCACTGATGTCCAGCCTTAAAGTGGTTGTCAACTCCTGACAACCACTTTAAACTACAGGTAAGCTTACCTGTAGGTTCCCTGTATATCTCCTAAACCTGTACGGTTTAGAAGATATACGCTATACTGGCATGTGCCAACGTCATTCGGCACATGCGCAGTGAATAAACGGTCTCCGTGCCATTTCTTCACTGACAGCGTGCTGCGATTGGCGGCTCCAGTGCACATGCACAGGAGTGACGTCATGCGACTCTGACCAGTCACAGCGCCGGAGTTTGCAGCCCTGGAAGGAAGAGGGGCTGAAGATGGACGCTTCCTACTACGGGGACAGCGCGGGCGTCAATGGCAGGTAAGTGGCACGTAATAGGCTAGTATGCAACGCATACTAGCCTATTATGCTTTTACATTGCAGGTGAATAAGAGGAAGTAAACCCAGTAGGGTTTACATCAGGGTTTACTTCCTCTTTAATAAATCAACCCGTGTATTATTATCAGTACACTGATAGACTTGCACTGAAAGAGCAGTAATACGTGATCAATGTGAAATATCACTAAATAGGCAGTATGGCAGTCAGTGCGATGTCATTAATCCAGACCATTTCCAGACAGACACCGTGCTAAGATCACTACAAATTGCTAAATGATTTTTGTAATTCCTGGTTTATATTTGTATCTGCCTTAACATCCTTAATTGTGTCAGACAAGGCTACCCTCTCGCAATAGGAAATTCTGTTTTAGCTACAGTCAAAGTACAGTATATTGTTTAGCAGAAATGTTTACCTAAGGAAATTGGCATTTCAATGAGATTGGCAGTTTAGAAGTGCACTAGATGTTCAAGTGATTACATCCTCTATGGTGGTACTGGAAGTCACCACAAGGTCATCTGTGTGTAGAATGCATCTGACCTCACAATGGCTTTAAGTACAGTACGCAAGTCAGATATTATGTGAATGACCTGAAAATTACATGTTTAAATACACATAATACTTAATTGTAAAGTAAATGCAAACTAAGTATCAGTTTGAGTTCACCTTTACATTAAAGGGTCAGCTTCTGGTAGAAATTGGAGAATTAGACCGCCTAAAATTCTCTAATATACCTTGGGTAGAATCTGCACTCAGGTCTGCACATCTGCTGTGCCCATTATGGTGCCCCCACCATCCCTGCTGTATTTTTTTAATTAATTTTATATTATAGAGAATGTAACAGGAGGAGCTGGAACACACAAAGGTGGGCAGAGAAAGATCAACAGGGTAAAACTAAAATCTCACTTATTGCAGTACTTAGGCTCGGTTCACACTATTGTGGTGCGACAATTTGCAGTGCGATAATGTAGTGCAACTTTGGTTGCGTTTTAGATTTGGTTTGCATATTCTTTGGGGCCAAATCAAACTGTAAATTGCACCAATGTAGCACAGGAAACTTTTCCAAAATTGCACTGCACGGAGTTGCACTGAGGTGAACAGACCCACATTGAAAATAATGTGATTTCTCTTGTCATGTGATTCTGTGCAACTCAGGCCGCATCTGAAAACGCACTAAATGGAACACATACGAATGGAAAGAGTGCCTGCCTTGCTCACAAAAGCTAATGATCTACTATAGACTATAACACTATACTAGACATTAGAGAACAGTAATTTATTTTATTTATTTCAGTTACTTAAATAGCTCTGTCAATTTACACAGTGCTTTACATATACAGGTGCTGGTCATATAATTAGAATATCATCAAAAAGTTGATTTATTTCACTAATTCCATTCAAAAAGTGAAACTTGTATACTGTATTATATTCATTCATTACACACAGACTGATATATTTCAAATGTTTATTTCTTTTACTTTTGATGATTATAACTGACAACTAAGGAAATTCCCAAATTCAGTATCTCAGAAAATTAGGATATTACTTCAGAGCAATACAAAGAAAGGATTTTTAGAAATCTTGGCCAACTGAAAAGCATGAACATGAAAAGTATGGGCATGTACAGCACTCAATACTTAGTTGGGGCCTGAGTCCTTTTGCCTGAATTACTGCAGCAATGCGGCGTGGCATGGAGTCGATCAGTCTGTGGCACTGCTCAGGTGTTATGAGAGCCCAGGTTGCTCTGATAGTGGCCTTCAGCTCTTCTGCATTGTTGGGTCTGGCATATCGCATCTTCCTCTTCACAATACCCCATAGATTTTCTATGGGGTTAAGGTCAGGCGAGTTTGCTGGCCAATTAAGAACAGGGATACCATGGTCCTTAAATCAGGAACTGGTAGCTTTGGCACTGTGAGCAGGTGCCAAGTCCTGTTGGAAAATGAAATCTGCATCTCCATAAAGTTTGTCAGCAGCAGGAAGCATGAAGTGCTCTAAAACTTCCTGGTATATGGCTGCGTTGACCTTGGACCTCAGAAAACACAGTGGACCAACACCAGCAGATGACATGGCACCCCAAGCCACCCCAGAGCACTGCGCCCCGATCCCACCCAGTTGTGGGACAATAGCGAATGAATCTGTATTTTCACACTAACTCTTCTCAGGAAGTGGAACAAGAGACCCCTTTCCCAATTGGCCAAAACATCAAATGATCCTATTGGATGCCTAGTGCCTGGGAGGAGGAGAGGAGATAAATGGCAGCTTGCACGGTGGAAGCTGCCATGCTGGAGGAGAGGACACCAGAGCCACTGTCCGCCACCTGCCACCTAGATGGTGTCCGCCTTGATCGAGGATACACCAGAGCCGCTGCCCACCACCTAGATGGGGCAAGTGCCGGTCCGACCGGCAGACCGAGAGGGGGGGGGCTGTTTGCGCCCCCCCCAAGAAAGAAAGACACCAGTCGCCACTGACTATTGCACAACATAACTGAACCAGAACTTGCAGAAAACGTACAAAATGTTTGCAAAGAAAGTTGATCTGGAGTCATGCAATGCGGACTTGCTGCAATTGTGCAACCAACTTGTGAAGCCTGGCAAGTCCAGCAATAGCTTAGCAAGTCATTTTCAAACTTGCAGCACAATTGCTTGCTATCTGGTATATTTTCTTACATTTTTGAATGGGTGCCTTAAGACTTGCCATAATTTTAAAGGGCGTATCAAAACTGTTCATAATTTTGGAGGGTGCCTTGAGATTGTACATAATGTTAAAGGGTGCCTTCACTGAAACAATGCTTTAATTCATACAATATACAATATTAAAAAAAAAATGTGGCTATACAGTTAAAGTGCTGGTAACTCAAAAGTGGTGGCCATGGACACGATGCATTTGACTAGCATTCCAATGGTTCTCTTCACCCTAAGTTTCTCTCCATCACTTAGCTAATGTGACCCCAAAGCTGATTGTGAGAGGCAAAGGAGGGTCAAATAATGATGCTATCCCAGATAGCAAGGATAACTTGCCACATATTTGTGGCAGTGTTGAATTGTAAATCTGTTAACTTGCTGCACATTTTCACTGGCAAGTTGTACGCTTGCAGAGCACTTGAAGCACAAGTTCTAGTTGACACTTTTCCAATTTGTAGCAAATTTGCGTTGCAAGTTTCTAGCAAGAGGAAAGTTGCAGTGGTGAGCCTACAGCAAGAGCTCTGCAAGTCTAGAGCATGACAATTCGGCCACAGTGACCCCTGTGGTGGGTTAACTATCACACAATATAACTGAACCAGAACTTACAGCAGATTTGCAGAATGTTTGCAAAGAAAGTTGATCTGAAGTCATGTAATGCTGACTTGCTGCAATTGTGCAACCAACTTGTGAAGCCTGCCAAGTGTAGCAATAGCGTAGCAAGTCATTTTCAAACTTGCAGCACAATTGCTTGCTATCTGGGATAGTTTCTTACATTTTTGAATGGGGTGCCTTAAGACTGGCCATTATTTTAAAGGGTGCATCAAAAATGTTGATAATTTTGGAGGGTGCCTTGAGATTGTGCATAATGTTAAAGGGTGCCTGAAAAAAGGTTGAGAAACAATGCTCTAATCAATACAATAGTTAAAAAAATGTGGCTATACAGTTTAAGTGCTGGTAACTCAAAACTGATGGCCATGGACACAATGCACTTTCCCTAGTCCAACAAAGAATTGACAAACTGAGCGAGATGTAGGCCTAAAAAAACTGGAATTATGCTGAAAATTGCAAGTCGTAACTATCTGGAAGTTAAATCATTTTCCTGAATACTACAGTATTTCGATTGTGTGCCCTAATGATGTAACACGTTTTTTTGCAAATATTGCAGCGGCTCTATTGTGCAATACTCCATACAGTCATTCAGATTGGTAACATGACTTGGTTGTCATCTATTGAGAATGATTTTCTGTCCTGTTGGAGAATCAGTTGTTCAATATCCGTCAGTTCGGTTTCAATTGTGTTTATTGAGTTTACAGGTAGAAAAACATAGGAAAACAGAGATCTTTACATTATGCCCAAAATAGCATCATTCATAGAAGGTCCTATTAAACCATTGTGAAACATATTATACTGTTTCATCATTCAGAATGTGCACTAGAAGTAACAATATCTGCCAGTTCATTCGTCGCTTACTAGTCAGATATAAACCAGTTAAACAAAACTTAGTTCAGTCTGTGGGCATCTTACATTGTCACGCTCTTGGAGTTGAACGTTCCATATATGTATTTTAAATCATGTAGCAACCTTTGGGTAAGCATGTCCTATGCTTTGGCTGTGTAATACCCATGAATAGGAGAATGCTGTTCCATACATTTCATTGGTCAAAAGTGGGAAATTCTGGATAGAAGATCCCTTCATTGGCTTCTCCAAGTCGACCATGCTTTTTTTGGCACTTTTTGTTTACAAGTTTAGTTCAGTATTATTTTTTTGCTAGAAAATTACTTATAACCCCCAAACATTATATATTTTTCTTTTTTTTAGCAGAGACCCTAGGAAATAAAATGGCAATTGTTGCAATTTTTTATTTGAACATTGTATTTGTACAGTAGTTCTGCAAACTCAATTTTTTGGAAACAAATACACTTTGAATTAAAAAGAAAAAAAAACACATTTACCCCAATTTTCTGTATAATGTGAAAGGTGATGCTGAGTTATGCTGAGTAAATAAATACCTAATATGTCACGTTTTAAAATTGCACACCCTCGTGGAATGGCGACAAACTGTGGTACTTAAAAATCTCCATAGGCAACGCTTTAAATGTCTTTACAGGTTACCCGATTAGAGTTACAGAGGAGGTCTAGTGCTAGAATTATTGCTCTCACTCTAATGTTCACGGCGATACCTCACATACACTACACAATTTCTGGGAGTTTTTGACAGGACTCTAGGACAGCTCTGCGATTAAAGTAGGAATTGCAATATAAGGACCATCCTTACAGGCTCTATTTGCACAGCAGCAGTCTAAATATATACATAAACAACCTAATGTGGCAGCGCTGTGGGTGATACCTTACATGTGTGGTGCAAATACCGTTTACATATGTGTGCGTGACTTACTTATGTGTTCACTTCTGCATGTGAGCACAGAGGGATGGGGGCACTTTAATTTTTTTGTTTTCTTAGTTATTTTACATTTTATTTTTACACTGTCCCTTTATTTATTTATTTTTTATACCTTTTATTCCTATTACAATAAATGTAACTTACCTTGTAATAGAAATAAGAATGACAAGTCCTCTTTATGGAGACATCGGGGGTCAAAAGACTGCAGATCTCTTCTTTACCTTTTAAAAGCAAATGATCTAAAAAAAAAAAAACATTTTTGATCTTTTTGCTTTAAAAAAAAAAATTACTTCCAGCTTGGAGTCATGAAGTTGCTCCGGCCCTCCAAGACCATAGAGGCGATCAAAGAGTATCTACACTTACCACCTCTGGGGATTACTACAGGTGTTTTGCTGCCAATTTTTCTCGTTCAATTGGATTGCAGTGGTGGTGAGCCAGGGCCGGCACCTGCCCTTCCGGATCTTTGATTCAACCCACCTGGAGCAGCGCTATCTTTCCTGGTCTGATTGCCTATGGGAGCAGCCGGCTGCACCGTCGGATCGTTTCTCGGGTGAACTGGCGGAAACGGTAAGCACGAGAAACCCTGGCGAGCGGTGGGAGGGGAGGACGCCCCCTCCCACCACTTCAGAAACTCATGATCCCCTTGGAACAGTTTCATGAGAAAGCCAGTCACTGGCTGGAAAAAACTATACTAATATCTTCAGCCATAATCCTGTTAAACTACGTGCAAACTATAACGTATATACAGTATATGTATTGGGGTCGGAAAGTGGTTAAGAAACCAGCATGTGATTCAACTTGCCAGCAAACAAGAAACATGAAAGATGATTTTTTTTTAAATTAAATTGGCCTTTAACCCTTTAACAGTGTAATAGATGCAAATGATGTTTTGATCTCATAACTGGTAAATATCAAGCCATGTAACTCTGGCCAAATATATATTTAGAGAGGTCAAAATGCTATTGCTCACATTGATTATCTCCAGATTTATTGTTTAGCATCTGAAAAGTCTGTTCCTTTGTTTATATTGGAGAATTTTGGCTATATAGACAGTCTCTTGAAGTGATTGCTTTCGGATTTGATGTTGTTTCACAGATTACAGGTCCATTGTTCGGAGGCCTGTATGACAAAGGGTTAGCTAAACATTTTGGATAGATAAGGTGCCTCTGCTGACAGCTTCTAGACCCCAGTGGTCCAAGCAGTGTCTGTGCAGCTCCATGATAAATTAGGAGATTTTTGAAAGAAAGCCTGAAGACGCCAGAGAGGGCAGGAGGAGGATCCAGTGATTGGCAGGAAGATTCGGAGGATCCCACACACAGGGGCTGTTATCTCTACTCTGTATGTAAAAAGCCAAGAAGAGCTAGTGAAAGTACAATGCCAAAACTGTAGAATAAAAACACTCCTAATTATTTCTGCAGTGGACGAATAATCTAAAAAAAACGCAAAATTATTTAGTGATTAATGGTATGTTCTTGCAAACAAGCACATTACTTGCAGTGCTTTATAAAACTTAAAAATCTGTATGGATACTTTCTCTTTTTTTTATTACAGCTAGAATTACCATTGTGATGTAGTATCGGTGCTCACACGAATGTGTATGTTTGTTTCCAGTGCCTGCTAAATATATGTATGTGTAGTCTAATCAATCATTAGTTTGAAATAACCAAATAATAAATAAAATCTAAAAAAAATTGCACTTTTTTTCTGTAAAACTATAATTATGAATTGGTCAATCAAAGCAGTTAGCTAATTTAATGATTATATTAGCTATTATTTTACTAATAGTGAGTTACACAGCATGAAATGTAAATACATCAAGTATATAGTAGTAGTAGTATTAATAATTAATATTATAAATATTATAATAAAATGCAACAAAACTTTCCTTTTTTAGCATGTATTTTCACAGTTTTGTGAATGCAATATAGATAATGTAATTTAATGTAGGTAACTTTAAAGCACTAATTCGCAAAGCCAAAACATTTTCATAAATCTAAATGTAATAAATTATATGAGTAAATGGTTTTGTATATTTTAAATTAAAATCCATAAGCAATAGTCAGATTATAATGTTAACTGTTCATATGGGTATGTATTTACTAAATGTTTATTTTATTTATTTATTTTTTGCATCTTTTACATTTACTTTTTCTAAGATCAGATTTTTAGTGAGACAAAATAAATGTATTATTATTGTTTTTTTTCTTTATAAATTCTTTATTTTGTTCAAAATATACAGGAATAAAACAAGTCAAATTGACATTAGAAAAATACACATTTCTGCAATAAGTATATCACATAAACATTCATGAGACCAACTGTAATTTCCATACAATGGAATAGCTTGGAATCTAGATCAGAATCACTATTTTAAAAATATTTTTTAAAGATACCATTTAAAAACATTTTTTCTTTCTGTTGTAGTTTGCAGAGCATTGGTGATACGCTGCTATAAATATATACAAATATTTATTTGACCTGATTTATCCATGTATGGTTAGTTTAAGTATTTATAAAAAAAAAGTTCTGATGGAGTTTATAAATTATTTACATTCAGCTTTTAAATACTGTCAAACACTATTACTTTAAATGTGATTTGGCTACTTTAAAAATATCATTTAAACTGATAAAGCAAAATTTATCTTCTTCCAAAACCCTAATATTTACTAGTCAGATATAGAACCTTCAAAATATCACAAGGGATCCTGTCATAATATCAATAATGTTTAAAAAGATTGCAAATCTGTTTTATACTACTCACTAGTCATTTCTTTAATTCATTTACTAATATTTACTAGCAAAAAATACTTTATATCAAACGATAGATGTAGCTATTGTGTGTGTGTGTATATATCGTAGATACAGACATATTAAAATCCCTACTTAGAGCATTTTCCAGCTAAGCTGGTGTTTTTTAGGTTTACTGTCTCTAGGGACAATAAAAGTCAATATACTTAGCTGTGGCAAATGTATAAAACTAAAATGGTGATACTGTGATGTAAATGCTTTTTATCAATGCAGTTTAACCCAAAATCCCAGTTCAGTAATAGATGGGGAATGTTATTGTACTAGGCAAAGAATGTATTTTTTAAAATTATTCTAGGGAGCAAATATTACAATGTGGACTGTTTATAGCAGAAAGAATTGTCATGGGTTTTTTGCATTTGATGTTTGCATAGAAACATATATATATATAGATATAGATAGATAGATCCATGTTGTAAAGCGCTGCACAAACTGTTGGGGCTATATAAATCCTGTATAATAACAATAATTTTAATTTTTTTAAGGGGCGGTTGATGGAGAAGCTGGATGCACTTTTGAATATGAGGAGGAAGAACAGAAAAGGTACCCATGTTCTGAAAAGAAGAGTTTGTTTTCTTTTTCTTTGTCTTTTTCTCTGTTAATGCGAAATAATCTGGAAACTATATGCATATTGTGGGGTATTTGGAATGCTTTGTCTTGATCATATTTCAGGAATACTACATGCATATGTGATTTTGACTGTCTTGTCTTGTTATGTTTTTTTTTTCTCTTAAATTTAATAAAAAAAAGTTTAATAATGAAAAAAAAATATATATTGGGGAACAAAAAAATAATAATAATTTTGATTTAATGAAGTAAAAATAACATTCATATCATAAAAATATTATTTTTTTTCACATTTTAACGAATACTTAAATCGGCATCAAATTTAGATTCAGATTCAGAATACTTTATTACTACGAAGGGAAATGATTCAATTGTTTATCTTTGCATGTCTCCCAACTGTCTCTAATTTGGAGGGACTGTCCTTCTTTTCAAACCAAATCCCTCTGTCGCTCTTTCCTCCTAAGTTGTCCCTTTTTTCGGTCTTATCCATAGACTTCTGTAAAAAAAAATTGTAATATTTAACTAGCAAAAATGTTATTGCATTGAATGTTTCCACCAACCTCTATATTATTGTATTTATACTTTGAAAATCCAGTATAAGGGAAAAGTAGTGTTGGAGAAAGCACTTTTAGCTGTAACCGTTTTTGTGCTACATAACTTGGGGTGTATCAGGAGTGTGTCCTTTGCCTACATACTTTTGATGTAAAAGTTGTCCTTTTTCATCTCAGAGAGTTGGGAGAATGTATTTCTAAAAATGACTAGAACATTATTTTATCTTCAGTTTATTTGTAATTGCATTGTATGCCACAATGGTCAGATCTATATGCTAATTCACAAATTGTTTCCTGTATACATTGGTTGCAAACGTCTGAAAAGCTGCAGTTCTGTAAAATCTTTATTCCTCTGTATTTTGCAATAGTAATGATAAAAGCCAGCTAGACAATCAATGAAAATAATGTCAAAAGAAGCAATTCAGTAACATTCAAATATAAGCAAAAATATATATGAGAATATTTGAAAAAAATCAAGAAAGCATAATTAACACAGACTGTTGAAATCTCTACTTCTATCACTGGCATGTTGAGATGGCAACAGAATTATGGATGCAATAAAAAGAAAATAAAAGCACAACTGCTACCTGGACAAAATATATTGAAAAACAGATAATAATTAAACTGAGAAATTGTCTGCAGTTCACCAGTATTTTTGAAGAATTTAAGGCAAATGTATAAAGTTGGCCATAACAGCTTTCCCCATCCACCTTGCTTGTATGAATGGGGAAATCCTCCCCGCTGTGCTATTGTATTCTGACAGGGGGACTCCTCTGCTATCAGAATACATTCATCAGTGCTGCTGCCTATTGATCAAAGGAAAGTTTTCCAACATTCCTGTTCGAGACAAGCCAATCAATAGATTGACTTATCTCAAGCGGAAACAGCAATACATGGATCGCATTATGGTCGGTCCTTGCTGAATTGGCAGAATTTCAATCCATCTATGGCCAATTTAAGTCACAGTACACATAAAATATTTTTATCTTTAACTGTAGACTTTCTTAATATAATAAAAAAATATTTTAAAGTTGAACTCTGCTTTTTGGAAAACTGTTAAAAAATGTTTTGTTGAAAATTGTATTTTATAAGGCAAAGAGATAAAATAATCAACATACTATAGTAAATACATATATGCTCCGGTGAAGAATAAGAAACAACATCTGTGTATCACATTTAAACTAAGGAAGTGACACAATTGAGCCATAAAGTGTCTTTGGTGAAATAAAGAAATTTGATGTTCATTCAATAGGATGACCCTGATAAGTTTCTAGACATACCGCACCATACATTCCTATAGAGCCTCTGCCATTCAAACAATTTTGCACTCGTTTTATTAAATCAACCCCTGTGGGTCAGCACAGAAAGCTTGCACTTGTTTTATGTGCCACATTTATGTATGTAATCATACTGTTGTTGTCTGCGGAGCGCTTTAGGTAGACAACATGGCTACCAGCTAAATCTAAATATTTAATGAGCCTGTACAAGCACAATGGAACAAAACAGGTCATGAATATGATTTACTACTGTATATCTATACATATCAGTGATCTCCAAACTGCAATGGGTTTTTGCTCTTTCCTAAACAAGTATATACAGTATATCACAAAAGTCAGTACACCTCTCACATTTTTGTAAATATTTTAGTATATCTTTTCATGTGACAATACTGAAGAAATGACACTTTGCTACAATGTAAAGTAGTGAGTGTACAGCTTGTATAACAGTGTAAATTTGCTGTCCCCTCAAAATAACTCAACACATGGCCATTAATGTCTAAACCGCTGGCAACAAAAGTGAGTACACGCCTAAGTGAAAATGTCCAAATTGGTACCAATTAGCCATTTTCCCTCCCTGGTGTCATGTGACTCGTTAGTGTTATAAGGTCTCTGGTGTGAATTGGGAATAGGTGTGTTAAATTTGGTGTTCTCGCTCTCACTCTCTCATACTGGTCACTGGAAGTTCAACATGGCACCTCATAGCAAAGAACTCTGAGGATCTGAAAAAAAAGAATCGTTGCTCCACATAAAGATGACCTAGGCTATAAGAAGATTGCCAAGACCCTGAAACTGAGCTGCACCACGGTGGCCAAGACCATACAGCGGTTTAACAGGACAGGTTCCACTCAGAACAGGCCTCGTCATAGTCAATCAAAGAAGTTGAGTTCACATGCTCAGCATCATATCCAGAGGATGTCTTTGGGAAACAGACGTATGAGTGCTGCCAGCATTGCTGGAGAGGTTGAAGGGGTGAGGGGTCAGCCTGTCTGTGCTCAGACCATACGCCACACACTGCATTAAATTGGTCTGCATGGCTGTCGTCCCAGAAGGAAGCCTCTTCTAAAGATGATGCACAAGAAAGCCACAAACAGTTTTCTGAAGACAAGCAGACTAAGGACATGGATTACTGGAACCATGTCCTGAAGTCTGATGAGAGCAAGTTAAACTTATTTGGTTGAGATAGTTTCAAGTGTGTGTGGCGGCAACCAGGTGAGAAGTACAAAGACAAGTGTCTCTTGCCTACAGTCAAGCATGGTGGTGGAAGTGACATACTGAAGCAGAGCATGATGCCCTCCCTTCGGAGACTGGGCCGCAGGGCAGTATTCCAACATGATAATGACCCCAAACACAGCTCCAAGACGACCACTGTCTTGCTAAAGAAACTGAGGGTAAAGGTGATGGGCTGGCCAAGCATGTCAGCATGTCTCCAGACCTAAACCCTATTGAGCATCTGTGGGGCATCCTCAATGGAGGGTGGAGGAGCGCAAGATCTCAAACATCCACCAACTCTGTGATGTCGTCATGGAGGGGTGCAAGAGGACTCCAGTGGCAACTTGTGAAACTCTGGTGAACTCCATGCCCAAGAGGGTTAAGGCAATGCTGGAAAATAATGGTGGCCACAAAAAATATTGAGACTTTGGGCCCAATTTGAACATTTTCACTTAGGGGTGTACTCAGATAAAGGCAAGGAAAGGGCCACACTTTGGAGACCACTAATATATACAGTAGTAAATCGTATTCATGACCTGTTTTATTCCTTTGTTCCATTGTGCTTATACAGGCTCATTAAATATGCAGTGTTTAGATTTAGCTGGTAGCCATGTTGTCTAACTAAAGCGCTCTGCAGACAACTACAGTATGACACAATCATTACATACATGTAAAAGTGGCACATAAGACAAGTGCAAGCTATCTGTGTTGACCCATAGGGGTTTATTTACTAAAAGTGGACAGTGCAAAATCTGGTGCAGCTGTGCATGGTAGCCAATCAGCTTCTAACTTCAGTTTGTTCAACCAAGCTTTGACAATAAAACCTGCAAGCTGATTGTTTTTTTTATGCAGAGCTACACCAGATTTTACACACTCCAGTTTTAATAAATTGACCCCATAACATCCAGCTAGAGCCAATCCAATTGAAAATGAATCGTGGAGAATAAATGGGTCAATCTCTTTGGCTGTTAAAGGGAATTACCATAGTTTTCCAGACACTGTAATAAGTAAAGTGCAACTGTTCTCACAAAACGGTTCTGTCAGTGTGCAATCTTTTGTTGTGTCATAGATCTAAAAGGTTTCTGTATGCAAAATTGTGGGATAAAGCTTAGCATGGCTGGCATGAGAAGAACTATATGGTGGCAAGGTGCTTTTCTTTTCTTTGATCTTTGGTTGAGTAACCACATATTGAATCCAATGTTTTTACTCAACACAATGTCTGATCAGCTGTGCCTAGCATATTTCTCAGCGGTAAGCATGTAATTACGCTTGTTTAATATGGAGAGAAGGAAGGGAGGAAGTGTTAAGATGATTGGGCTAGGAACATGAAAAGATCTCATAGCGGAGGAGGATCTGAGGTTTGCTTGTATAAAATTCCAGGAGCTCTGAGAAGATATGGTGTACCTCTTATATGAATAAAAGAACGCAATAAAATATCTCCTGCTAAGTAATGCCAGGGTTACAACCTAGTATGAAGCAAGGATGTGTGAAATATCAGCACAGTGGATGTACTGTGCATATATGAAAGCATTTTTTTACCCATAGCAATTCATTGTCCATCTTTGTTCCAGTGCAGGTCTCCAGAACTTTGACACACAATGGTTCAACAATAAGATTGCACCATCATATCATAATTTTATATCAAATTCAGGGTGTATGCTGTCATTGTGCATAATTATCTGCAGTATCCATAGTTCCCAATTCCAGGCAGCTTACTGCTACAGTGGGACCTAAAACGGAAAAGGTCAATAGAACTGTATATTATGCATCAATGGCAGCACAAATGTAGAAAATTAAAGGGAAACCTGTGCTATGAGACCCGGAAGCTGCCATCACTGACATCCTTATAAGAATGCAAATTGCCTGACATCAGCACGTTCTGAGCCACTGACCTGGAACAAGCATGCATCAAAGTCAGAGCTCCTGGTCTGCATGCTTGTTTTAAACATGCTACTTCCCTCCATAAACATAGAGGTGAGGGGGTATGGTTGTAAGGGCATGAGCCATCATCCTTAATAGAATTACGCAAGAAAAATCCCCCAATATAATGGGATTATAGCAGCCCAAAGTAAAAAGGTAAAGTCATGTATAAACAGAAATATATCTAGAAAATATAACAAATACGAAATTCCCCCTTCATATTTTATCCTGCCGGATTAGAGAGACACACTTAAAAGCGGAGTTCCACCGTTTTCTACATTTATTAAAAGTCAGCAGCTACAAAAAGTGTAGCTGCTGACTTTTAATAAATAGACACTTACCTGTCTCCCGGTGCAGCGATGGGGCCGCACGGAGCCTTAGATCTCTCCCCCTCCCCTCTGCGGCGCCGTCATTCCTATTGTGGGCACCCGGCCATGATGGCTAGCGGCTTCACGGCCGGGCATGCACTGCGCATGCGCAAGTGGCGATGTGCACCGTGATTGGTCCCGAAGTCTTCTAGGACCTGTCCTGTGTCCCAGAAGATTTCAGGAGGGCGGGGGAAGGAGACCTTCCACTTCCAATCACCTAAGGCGACTGGAAAGGAAGTACCCATTAAAATTGGGTATCCTCCCCTCCCCAAAAGCTTTGATTCACCATCAGGAGCTGGGGAGGAGGTCTTAAAGCGAAAGTTCCACTTTTGGGTGGAACTCCACTTTAAGAGCATATATCCCACTGACACTAATAACCTAAGGAGACCTAATTTAATCAAATACTCACCTGGTTAATATCTCTAACAGGAACTGGATTGTTAATAATGATATATGGGGAAGGAGAGGGAAAGGTTTTTCACTGTTTATTCTGTTACTAAGTTTTCCTACATTTTGTTCTGCCTTGGTGATGTACTACCCTCTGTGCAGGGGTATATGCCCAATGTGATATCTTCATAAATGTACTGTTAAGATTGTATGGTTAACGCCTTTGTAACCCCATGAAAATGTAATAAAGTGATTGAAATGTAAAATATATATATTTTGCCTATACCATCATGCTAATAATAATTTTTGTTATGTACCTATGGTTCTTTTTAATTGCACGCCACTCTTTTCTTGTTGTATGTCAGTTTTTTAAAATGTTATAATAAATTTGTTATATTTTTTATATATATTTCTGTTTATACATGATAATCCCATTATATTGGGGGATTTTTGTTGCGTACTTCCCTCCATAAATGAACCTCAGTGAGATAATAGAGTTTTCAAACAGAATTTATTGTTTATTTTGTTGCTTTTTCTATATAGTTCTTTCATTTTAATGGTACTAGTTCCTCACAGAAAAAAAGAAACTGAAAAAAGTAGAAACAGAAAAAAAGGAGATCGCAAACACCTAGTGCATTACCTGAGACAACCTTAAAAAAATATATAAAAAAAATGACAAAAGCACACTCACAAACATGGAAGGATTAAATGCATGTCATATACAACTCCAGTATCATGGATGACACATCTCTACGGTTGGAAACTGACGTGTTTCGGAAGACAAGCTCCCTTCCTCAGGGCTGAAAAACAGAGGTTGTTTCCATTAAGCTTC
>BLSH010184542.1:227521-238774 GCA_018402905.1 Glandirana rugosa
GAAAAAAAGACATGATTTTCACAAAAGGTACATAAGGTTACCGAGATCAAGTGTGGTCACGTCAGTCAAAGGCCACGTCTTTTTTTACATCTCGTCACCAAGAGTTGATGACAGGAGCCCTGGGTGATTGTCCGGTCTAAAATTCATAATGGAACCCCTCTACGTCTGGTCTTATGACGTTAGTGACTCGTCGTTTACTATAGTGGACACTACAAAAGTCAATAGAACATTTAGACCGGGCAATTCGGAGCATGTGTGCCCTGCTGCTAGCGTGCATGCTGGCACAACTTAGCATACAACCGACAACATACGTCGTATGACTGACTTTCCCCGGACGTACGATCGTGTAGTGCAGTCAGTATGCTGCATACAACAGCCAACATACGATTCAACACGGTCGTACGTGCGATCGTCGTCCCGTGTGTACGAGGCTTAACGGGCCAGATTTACAAGATAACTGAAAACATCACAGGTGATATCATTTGCTGCTCAGTGATTGCAGTATTCTGGTCTGCATCTCCCCAAGGTAATACTTAAAATCTGGCCTGTTAGTGGGTCCCGAGGACAGTAGTTGAGAACCACTGCTCTACATTTTTTTCTGCACCGGAAACTGACTGCACTGGTGTGAACTAGAGCCATTGGAATACATGGAAAACACTTTTAGTACAGAAAAAAAGTGCACGGAACTGCATCTGGTGTGAACTAGCACTTAATTAGTACAGTTTTCATCTGAAAACACAATACAGTTACAATACAACACATTACATCACTTCTGAATTCTTATTCTGCCATATGAGAATTTTCGTGATTTTAGTAACCTCTTAATTTTTGATATGAGACTAGCATGCAAAAAAAAAGGACAATCATCCGCCCGGTAATCTCATTGCATATACCAGGCTTTACTGACAATGATGTGCTCTCTAAGTGGATTATCCTGTAACTGATTTTATTTCAGCAGCCAAAGAGCAAGAATACTGGTTGTACTGTTTGACCTACAGACAGAAATTAGGTGGCCTTTGACCCCCGACTCTCAAGAGCATGCAAAGAAAGCTAAATAGGGATTCACATTTAAACATTTCATTTACAGGTAAAAAAAAAAGACAAAAGAAGAAGAAAACCTTTCGTAAGTAAGCCTTTGCAATTATACTTATTTAAGACTGACCATTCAGAGTCTTATAAGCTGAATTGTGACAGGTACTCTTTAGCTGCCCCCAGCTTATGACACTGCAGCATAAGATGAATTGGAGATACCTAGAGTGACAAAGCCTTGCAGACCCCATTAAGACTCATATAAATTCCAGCGGATCAAGGATCTCTGTGGAGTATCATTTCCAGGCACGGGTAATCGGTCTGGGAGAATTGCCACCGAGCGTTTCTGTGTTGTGTTTATATCAGGGAGAACAAGCAAGCAATAAAACAAGAGCTGCCAAATTTATTAAAACATTTAACATGTCAGACAGCCTGGAGATGCTGCTGAACACTTAACAGGAGGAAACAAAAAAAAAGAGTTTCTACTGCCCAGAGCAGCCAATCAGATGGCAACTGTCACTTTTTTTTTCAATAGAGGTTGGAAAAAAAAGTAACAAATGACTGCTATAGAAAACAATTACTTTTGGCTTCTGATTTTCTTCATTTTTCTATTCATAATGCCCAAGAGGAAAAAGCATATAAAATATGAAATGATATTGCTACCCATACCTGGTTTATTTAATGGCTGCAGGCCTAAAATCATATATATATACAGTACAGCAAGTAAAGTAAGTATTGAACACGTCACCATTTTTCTAGGTAAATATATTTCTAAAGGTGCTATTGACATGGAATTTTCACCACATGTCAGTAACAACCCATGCAATCCATACATACAAAGACACTAAAACAAATACATTCAGAAATTAAGTTATGTGTTATAAAATGGAATGACACAAGGAAAAAGTATTGAACACATGAAGAAAGGGAGGTGCAAAAAGGCATGGAAAGCCAAGACACCAGCTGAATCTATCAGAAATTAGAAAGCTATCCTACCCCTTGACAGTGCAAATTAATATCAGCTGGTTCAGTCTCAAATGATAGCCTATAAAAAGGTGTCTCATTACCAAGGCGTCACATAAGAAGCCACTCATGATGGTAAAAGCAAAGAGCTCTCTCAAGACTTTTGCAACCTTATTGTTGCAAAACATACTGATGTTATTAGTTACCGAAGGATTTCTAAACTTCTGAAACTTCTGGTCCAGTGAGCACTGTTGGGGCAATAATCTAGAAGTGGTAAAAACGTAATTTCACCATAAACCGGCCACGGCCAGATGCTCCTCGCAACATTTGTGACAGAAGAGTGAAAATAATGATCAGAACAGTTGTCAAAGAGCCAATGACCACTCGTGGAGAGCTTCAGAAAGACCTGAAATTATTAGGTACAATTGTTTCAAAGAAAACAATAAGTAATTCACTCAAGCTCCATGGCTTGTATGCACGCTCACCACGCAAGACTTCATTGCTGAAGAAAAAGCATGTTGAAAGCCTGTGAAATACAGGGAGAATATAGTCTGGTCAGATGAGACCAAAATTGAACTCATTGGATGCCATAATACACCACATGTGTGGAGGTCAAATGGCACTGCACATCACCCCAAAAACACCCCCCTTACCAACAGTGAAGTCTGGAGGTGGTGTAATATAAAAATGAGGAGGTGAGGGCGCCAGCCTATGGCAGGTATGAATGGTGAGATAAATTATTAATGTGTGTGAAACATGAGACCATAGATTACTATAAACAGTTCTAAATACTGAAAAAAAAAAAAAGTTTCTCCTTTCATTGGTTTTGATAAAGGGGCAGAGCCCTGAAACGCGTAAACCATGCCCATTTACTCCACCATATTTACCTCTGTGGTGTCAGGAACTCACTGCTGACCATACCGGAGTCGAGAGGCAAGCCGGGAACGCTGGTGCATTGCAGGGCACCTAACCGTCCTTCCCCCCCCCTCGCTACTCTCCACCCGGTCCCGATCAGTCAGTTCTGCTGCATCAGCCTACAGGCTCAGACTTATCCATAGTCAAGCTCCACACCGCTTCCCTGGCCAGCATAGCACAGCCCTGCTTCCCCTGGATAACCACCCTGGACACCATCGAGTCGGCTCCCGCAGTCTCCCACTCCTGGATGGACACCGAATCGCACCCGCATTACATCCCATTGCTTTCTGTGCCGCCGATATTTTGCTGTCTGCTGTGTCACCCACCACCCACAGCCTCTTCTCCACCATTCACCAGCTACAGCTCAGCTGACAGCGCATCTGATTCGACCCGCTGTCTCCGCTCGTTTCACACGGCTCTTTGGACTTCTCCTTGTACCACCTTCCCCAAGATCCACTGTTCCCCTGACTCAGGCAGCCAATTTTTTTGATCCACAGTAAGTTGTCTTTTACTTTTATTTTTATTTCAATATTTATCCCTACATACATTTTAAAAGTGTGTTTTTTTTTTTTTTTTTCAGTAATTAGAACTGTTTATATTAATCCATGGTCTCATGTTTCACACACATTAATCATTTATCTCACCATTCACACCTACCATAGGCTGGCGCCTTCAACTCCTCATTTTTACAGTACCTTCCACAAGGGTATCAGGACCTTGTTCACCCAGAGGAGCTGCCGCCACTCACACCATACAGTCCACAACTCTATTGCTCCTCGAACACAGTAGCGCCGTAATTCTACATCACTTTCTATAAGTCTGGAGGTGGGAATATCATGGTGTGGGGCTGTTTTTCAGCATACGGTACTGGCAAACTTCATATCATTGAAGGAAGGATGATTAGAAAAATCTATCAAGACATTCTTGATAAAAATCTGCTTCCATCTACCAGGATGATGAAGACGAAACGAGGGTGGACATTTCAGCAAGACAATGATCCCCAACACAAAGCCAAAAAACTCTCAATTGGGTTCAAAGAAAGAAAATAAAGCTGCTAGAATGAGAAAATATTGAGTGGGGGAGTCTGTTTATGCAATTCTGGCACAATCCCCTATATATACACCATGGAAAGGGAAGTATTTCCCATGAATCCCCTATAGCGGAGGGCTCGTGGGAGATGGGGATTTAAATGTGCCCAGATAGTGGTAATTACTCAAAACTAGTCCATATAAAATGAATACATTTTATTTGTACAAAACCTTAAAAACAAGAGGGGTACAAATCCTCTAAGAAACATATTATTATTAGTTTATTATTATTATTTTACACATTAACATACAGTACATAATGGATCTGGGTCTACACGTTTCGCTCGGGATGAGGGCTTCTTCAGGATCCACTTTTTAAAAATTTTTAAAGCTAATGGCTTAAAAAAGAAAAGAGACAATGTAATAGGTGTAAGATACACACCCCCTATACAGTCAAAAGTGTGCTACGGTCCACAACAGGTATACAAAGAAATGCGGGGCCAGAGTATAAATAAGAAAAGGGAAAAGGGGGTAAGTGTTTAACCGCTTGCCGACCGCTGGTCGGCAATTGACGGCGACAAGGTGGCTCTTTCCCGCAAAACGCCGTCATACGACGGCGGCTGCGGGATCGAGCTTAGTGATCCCCTTCACTGCCAATGGCATTTACACAGTAATCAGTGCATTTTTATAGCACTGATCGCTGTATAAATGCCAATGGTCCCAAAAAAGTGTCAAAATGTTCCGACATGTCCGCTGCAATATCGCAGTACCGCTAAAAATCGCAGATCGCCACCATTACTAGTACAAAATAAAAAAAATAAAAACCCCAAAAATGAATTCTCATCATCCGTAAACGCAACCACTTTTGCGCCAATCAATAAACGCCGATTGCGATTTTTTTTTATCACAAATATGAGGAAGAATATAAATCGGCCAAAACCGGTGAAAAAAAATTTTTTTTATATTTTTTTTTGGATTTGTATTTTAGCAAAAAGTAAGAAATTTGGGTTTTTATTTTGCAAAATTGTCGCTTTTCTTTAGTTTATAGCGGCGATCAGAAATGACGCAGCGGTGATCAAATACCACCAAAAGAAAGCTCTATTTGTGGGAAAAAAAGGACGCAAATTTTGTTTGGGTACAACACCGCACGACCGCGCAATTGTCAGTTAAAGCGACGCAGCGCCGAATCGCAAAAAGGGCTCCGGTCCTAAAGCTGGAAATCCTTCCGGGGCTGTAGTGGTTAAAATCTTAGCGCCCTTCCTAGGGAGGGCTCCCAAAAAGACTGAAAAACAGCCAAAATCATAAAAGTACGGCCAATCCAAAGACAAACAGGGTCTATCATGGGCAGGAAAGAAGGCCAAGCAGAACCCCCCAGCGTGGGCTTCCAGACACAATGGCAATACTGCCTTAGCGGTACATGCTGGGAGGTTCTGCTTGGCCTTCTTTCCTGCCCATGATAGACCCCATTTGTCTTTGGATTGGCTGGTCTTTATAATTGTTGCTGTCCTTCAGCCTTTGTTGGGGACCCTCCCTACGACGGGTGCTAAGGTTTTACACACCTCCCCCCTTTTTCCTTGTCTCATTTATACTCTGACCCCAGATTTCCTTGTATACCTGATGTGGATTGTAGCACACTTTAGACTGTCTAGGGTGTGTGTATCTTACACCTATTACGTTGTCTCTTTTCTTTTATAAGCTATTAGCTTTAAAAATATTTGAAAAGTAGATCCTGAAGAAGCCCTCATCCCGGGCAAAACATGTCGATCCACATCCATCCCTTTGTGGATTTATGTACTGTATGTCAATGTGTAAAATATAATATGTTTCTCAGATGATTTGTACCTTTCTTGTTTCTAAGGCTTTGTACAAATAAAATGTACTAGTTTTGAGTAATTACCACTATCTGGGCACATTTTAATCCCCATCTCCCATAAGCCCTCACTATAGGGGATTCATGGGAAATACTTCCCTTTCCAAAACTGCTAGAATGGCCCAGCCAATCACTTGACTTGAATCCAATAGAAAATCTATGGAAAGAACTAAAGATCAGAATTCATCGAAGAGGCCAACAGAACTTTCAAGATTTGGAGACTGTGTGGAAGAATGGGCCAAAATCACACCTGATCACTGCATGCAACTAGTTTCTCCATTCAGGAGGCATCTTGAAGCTGTCATTACCAACAAAGGATTTTGTACCAAGTATTAAATTAATTTCATTTAGCATGTTTAATACTTTTTCCCTGTGTCATTCCATTTTATTACACATAACCTAATTTCTGAACTTATTTCTTTTGGTTTCTTTGTATGGATTGCATGGGTTTCTACTACTATGTGGTGGAAATTTCATGTCAATAGCACCTTTAGAAATATATTTACCTAGAAAATTGTGACGTGTTCAATACTTTATTTTACCCAGTGTGTGTGTGTGTGTATATATATATATATATATATATATATATATATACATAGAAAGAGAGAGAGGGATAAAACATTTGAAAATACCTGCAGGAAAGTGTCTGGAAACATGTGAAAAAGGAAAAGCGTTGAGAGGAAGAAAAAACAGAAATATCTGTGAAGTATCCATAGGCGAGCGCAGGTGGTGTGCCAGGTGCGCCTGGGCACATCCTAATCACTACGTGCAGTGCTGATTCCCTACTGCCTGGGCACCCCACCCCCCATTGCCTATTGACCCCCACCCCACAGTGCTGCTTGCATCCCTCCTCTCCCGCCAGCTGCTGCGGGGGATGTTTCAGGACGGAGAGTGGTGGCAGGGGCTAGTAAATACAATATGTCATTTAACCAGCCCCTTCCTTTTCTAAATGAATACAGTGAACACACTTGCTCACTGTGTCCATTCATGACTGAAGCATAGTAAACTGTACTATAGTATTATGCTTCAGTTTGTGAATGAACAGGGAGCTGCTCAGCACAGAGCACTTCCCATTGATTCAGTGCCCTGTGCAGCTGAGGCTGCAGAGAAAGGCATGTGTGTTTGAGCTTTGGGGGTGCACACCCTAAAATTTTTTTGATTTTTTTTTTTGGATTTGTATTTTAGCAAAAAGTAAGAAATATTGTTTTTTTTTGCAAAATTGTTGCTCTTTTTTTGTTTATAGCGGTGATCAGAAATGACACAGAGGTGAACAAATACCACCAAAATACAGCTCTATTTGTGTGAAAAAAAGGACGCAAATTTAGTTTGGGTACAACGTCGCACGACCGCGCAATTGTCAGTTAAAGTAACGCAGTGCTGAATCGCAAACAGTGCTCTGGTCTTAAACTGGGAAATCCTTGCGGAGCTGAAGTGGTTAATATTAGTGCACCAGGGGTTAACAGCAGCCAGAGTCACTAGGATCCCTCTCTCAGGTCTGAACTCACAGTGTCCTTGGGACTTGGATGTCTCCCTCTAGACTTAGGCAAACAGCCTCCTCAGTGAGCCCTCCAGACTTGATAATCAATGAATCCCTCTTTTAGCTCTCTAGGACTTGCAGCAGAATTGGACCCCTGGCTATGCACAGCTGGAACATTGATGAGACTAGCAGGATCTTCAGCTGAACTGTCAGGAAGGGTAACAGCCCTTCTGGCTGTGAACCTCTCCCCCTGGGGTAGAACACTGCTTTCCCAGGCTCCAGACTAAACACTCTCCCAGTCACAATCTAGAGACACCTCCCCCCAGGGATTGGCTGGAGTAGCATTAATATTCAGGCTGCTCATTTGATTCTCCCACCCACTATCTTCTGGAAGTCTCCAGAAGGCAGGGGGAAGCAATCAAACTTGCAGCCTGCAGAGCCCAGAGCAGACCAAATCAATCACATGCTGCTCTATTGATTACAGACGAGCCAGAAAACTAAATTTGCCTAATCCTTACTAGCAGCCTATCTAGGGGGTTGCTACACTTGCATAAGGTAAAGTATATCTATGGTCAACATTTAAAATCATATATTCTTATCTGTATTGTATTGGAATTATTTTAAGCCTGCTCCTATAAATCTGAACAATCTTGGAAGTTTGTAAACTTACTTCATGAAGATCCACAAACATTTACTTCCTTGAGTTCTGTGACACGTATTCACTATGCACTGTGCAAAGAAATTGTTGTATCGCACATTTTCTGAATTACAGATGTTCTGAAAGGGGGAGTTTGAGGAGGCGGAGCCAGTACAGGGATCACAGCTTGCAGGCAGGAAAGTACCATGGGACATGTAGTCCTTAGAAATGGAAAGTAAACAGCAGAGGAGAGGCTGCAAAGCATGCAGGAAATCCAGGAGGTTGTGGAAACAAATGGCCAGCAGACAGGCAACACTAACAACATGGAAGGAGATTTTTCAAGTAGGTTTATATTGGATTGTTAAACATAACTAGTGTTTTTATAGTTATTACAATGCTGATGTTAAAAATACGAGTGTATGCTGTATCTATAGATCTTTTTATAAAATGTTATACTGAGACACGTAACCTGGCAATAGATGGGTATTTTTACTTTTTTAGTTTAGCCAGCGTGCTGAATTAAAAAAAAAAAAAAAAAAAAAACCCAATGGATTTCTCCATTCACACAAGCAAGGTGGATGAAGGAATCTCCCCTGCTAAGACTATTGACTCTGATCAGCAGCTGCAGTCACTGATCGACAAAAGTTTTCTGACATTCTCATCAGACAAATGTTGATCTAATGATCAACTTCTGTTGAACAGGAACACCCACACATGGATCTAATTCAGCTGAAATGACTGAATTTCAATCCAGCTATGGCCCAGCTTTACACTGCAGTTCACTCAATACGATATAGAGGGCAATGTGTAAAGTGCAGCAACTCTTGCCAGCCAATCATATTTAATCTTTCATTGATTTGACTAGTAAACTGAGCTGTGCGCATTTCCCTTAACACTCTGGAAATTAACCCGTTTGTATAGGTGTCAGAATGTAGCTGATGTCCAGCACTGATCAATAATAAACAATGCATATGCCTCTATGCCTCCTGTAACCAATAGGGATGAATATTTCGATTGATTTCGAAAGAGTTCAAGTCAATGCAGACAGTTTTTAACAAAATTCCTGGGGGTGTATCTGAGCTGCTGAGACGCCATCCAAACCACTTAATTTGTCTACATCACTGGGAGCCTACAGACAAAATGTTTAATATATAGACACACATCGCTGAGCCTTTGAAGAAGTTATTTTAAACTAGAATAAAGAATGCAACGTATTTCTTTTCTCTTCTGAGCAAGATGGTGTTACAGAATGAATAAAAGGATATTTAGCTTATTAAAAGAAGAACTCGAATCACAGCTAGCTTTTTAGAATTTCCTATAAGCCTTAGAAGGCGGTCAGATGGCGCGCAAACCTCCTTGAGAGGCAGCAGAGGCCTCCATAAATGTGCCAGGTTGGCTGAAGTTTACATCAGTGGAGAGGGGAGAAGGAAGGAAGAGATCAGTGCAAGCAGATACTGCCACTACCAGCCTCAGGAGGACAAGATTGTAACTTGGCCATATGATATTTCCTCCGATGGCTTGCCTGTCAACATAGACACATACAGTAGATCATCATCCAGTTCAGACATCTCATGCCATTGTTGTACTGAAGGAATTTGGGAAGAATATTTTCATAGTCCTGAAATCATTTGTTATCGGAGGAGATGAGCTATGTTTTAAGCGTTCTAAAGAATCCCCTTCATCAGGGGCTCCTGGACAGAGAATTGATATTCTGTTATGCAATGAAGACGGAGGCACAAAGTCTGCTTATGTTGAAGGTCTAGCAGGATGCTAGATCAATGTTGGTTGTTCTGAACAAAGTTTTATGGGCAATAAACCATTTCTGGATTATAACAATGGCCCTGGCACTCTAGATATCTGCAAACCATAAAACATTCTATAGTACGTTCAGCTGGGATATCCAACCCAAACCAGGGATCCAGTCCTCTTCCTCAAAAGCTCATGTAGGTGGACACATTAAAGTGGACTAATAAGTGCTTATAAAATGGCTAAAGTAACAGTATTGACAGCTGATGCTATCATCTGTCAGCACAAAGCACTGTATAGTGACTCATCTCTACAACACTGAAGTGGAGAAACATCAATAGAGCTTTGGGCAGTGCAGGGGGTGACACAGCATGGGAGTGTTATAGTACTTTTGGGTCTACGAGGACTTCTGCCAGAACTTTTAGAATACCTACAAGTACTTCCAATGGTAAATCCCTGCCACTGCTTTCAGAATCCCTGGAATCCAATGGAACGCACAGAAACTCTGCCAATACTTCCAAGAGTAGTCACAGAATCCCTGTCAGGTCTCCAGAGCTTCCTGACATGATGCTGGGCATGTCCTCTGACCCAAAATGGGTATTTAAGCATCAGTCCTGAATGTGTCTGGACAACTATACTATACTATTATTGCTCATTGTGTTGCTAACCTGCGTTGACCCTACCACTCTCTTGCCTGCCACCTGCCCGCTTCCTCCTTTTGAACCTGACCACTCTTCTGCCCATCTTGCCCCTTGCCAACCTGGATTGTCCTAACCCTTCTTCTTGCCCATTGCTGACATCTGCCTGGACCTGACCATTCTCTAGACATTTCCTGATGTGTCATCACCACATTGTAGCCACCCTGTCCCTACTCACCCCTTGGTGGGGTGATGCTGAGAGCCATGACCTGGTACCAGCATGCAGTAAATCCCATCTCCAAAATCAGGAGCTCTGTTAAAAAGTGTCTGGTGCTTACACTCAATGCCTTGTGTTGCCAATGGAGAGAGGGTATAAGTTTTACATTGTTCTAAATAATCATACTACGTAGTTGTGTTTTCAAATTTGTGATTCAGCTTCCTCCATGCCACTCTGCAGAACAGAAGAGCCCATGTGGGAGAGGTGTTAAAGTTTAATGGTGGGGGCGTGGCTTGCAGCTCATGGAGTAGGTCGCATGGTGTGATAGCTCCGCCGTTCATCCTGTCTATTCCCCTGTTACCAGCATCCTGACACCGCTTCTATACCTCTCATCGGCAGCATAGCGATCCCTGTGCAACGCTCTCCTGTTGGGTACCTTCATTGTCGGGGAGATCATGTCCCGTAAGGCTCCCAAAGATCAGCAGACAGCGTCGGACCATGCGGGGCAAGATGGCGCCCGCACACAGCGCTCGGCAAAGGAGGCTGCCATGAAGCTCTTCTCTAAAACCCCTAGCAAGGATCATCCCCCCAAGGCGATGCTGGGGGCCACTGACCAGGATTGTGTACCCGGAGAGTCGGAGGCTCCATGGCCTGATAACCCGGAGGCCGCATCTGCCTGGGACGCAGTGAGTGCTGTTACTTCCATGGGTTGTCCTCTCGCAACGTGTCCCTA